>OX463851.1:34180335-34489407 GCA_949825065.1 Odontocerum albicorne
TCCTTTCCTATTTAATGCCACAATATACTGGATTATACTGAAGATTGCATCGCTAGAGCTTGCTTACAAGATGGACGACAAAACCATAAACTTCATATGCTATCCAGATGACGCTTCCATAATAGCAGATCAGGAGATGGCCTACAGTATTTATTTATTTATACATATAAAGAAATTTTATAAATACAAAATGTATGTAAAACAAGGAGTAATTTAAAGTGGTCCCACAATTTATATGGATCTGGGTTTGTTGCCTATCATTTTTCATGTCCCGGTATCGGTAATCGAACCCAAAGTGGAACAACTACGAACTCGTGAACTTTTTTTTATAATACACCCAAAACTAAGGATGATTTGTGCCACCAAACCAAAGACATTTTGCAATTATACGAGTCAATATAAAAAAAAAACAATACAAAAACAGCAATTCTAGATAATTCAAAGTTTCAACTGATTAAGCTTAAAACAATTAACAATCGATCTATAAATGGAAAAGTTCATCAAAGAAAGAAGAAACCCAACATTCATTGGACGCAGGTTTTGTAATTTGATCGTACAAATAATTACAAAATAAAATAAAGCGTTCGATTTCAAGTAACGTTTTTAGAGCTATGGAACGACACAGGGTGTTCGCGCTGATATCGATTATTCATTAGGTGCCGCATTACGGACTTGCTGAAATTCGCCTTGCCAGATTTTGTCGTACAAAGCGCAAACTATGATAACAGTATTTTAAAATAAAATTATGAAATGGTGACGAATGATTAACCCTTCCCTTACGGTGCTAAAATTGAAACGCGCGCTCCTGTGTTGGGTAGTGAGTACGTGATCAACAATTAGCGATTTTAAATTGAAAAATAAGAAAATTCATAGATAATCCCCTTAATTAATTATAATTGAAGTTAAAAATTATAATAATTGAGATTTATTTGCTGAAAACCATCTGGCAACGCTCACGGAACGGGCGTACGTCTGATCTATTAGCAAGCCCAGAAGCAACTGCGGCGCGGATCAGTAGTGGCTTACGCTTGCGACGATTGAGACAATTGAGCTCCTCGCAATTCAGTGGAGTACGCAAGAGTGAGATGCGAATATAGTGTCGCGCTTCCCGCATACTTTTCACCTATCGTCAAGACACAAGGTCGAGGCACTCACAGCGTTTAAATGCGAATTTGTTTCCGATCTTCACAAAATACCCACGATATAGTCGATAAACTCTGATTATTATTAATATTATTTTTTAAATCAACGCGTAAATATATTATGGAGGAATACCTAAAATCTTAACCTAATATTTATTATATTTATAGAGATATTGATGGTTATTAGAAGCAACGTGTAGAAGATACCCAACACAGGGAAGGAAAGGTTAAGAAAGGTTTACCTTCGTCTTCTTAAATTAGACCTATGGTCAGTTATTTTCAGGACTGATCCTCTTGAGATACTGACTCCAAGTAATTCTTCCATATTTTTGGATGTATTCTTGGGGGACGACTGTCAGCGGGTATATCTAGTATATGAACCATCAATCGTTAGTCATTGGTTTTGATATTCCGGGGTTGAAAGGTTGGTCATTAGTAAATATCTGATAAGTCCAGGTGGTGCCCACATGTGCTGTGTTTTATTTCAATTTCATGTTGTGTCATTCATAATTAAATTAATGTACGATTTTTTTAATCATATGTATTTATAACTTTGAGTATTCCATATGTTTCATTCCTGATTTTTCTTTCCTTTCCTCTCCACCATCCTTTCCTTTCCTTTTGATTGATGATATCCCACATTATATGAAAAATAATGATCGGGTGATTGTCCGTCTTTGTGGGGTTCGTGGGCATGTTATCATGTATATGTTTATGGATTTCGCGGGGATGGATAGTCATTTGAATGATTTATGCGACCACGTAACTTGCTTAATTTACTTTTGTCTGGTTGGTTGGAAGAGATTGTCGCCTGGCAATAAGCCCGCCAGATTGTATTGCAATAAAAGTGTTAAATAAATAAATAAATACTTTTTGAAGTGAAACTTTCATTGCAAATTGGTCTGAACGTCACGAAAAGTGAAACGGTGTATTATATTAATATTTTATTATTAAATTATTATTAAGTTTTTTATTTATAAGTAAATTCTTATTAAATATTTTAATATTAATAATTATTTATAATTAATAATAATCAATATTATTTTAACATCATTAAGTGTATTATATTATTATTGAAATTATTATTTATTGTTAAAATTATTATTATTTATTATTAAAAATAAATTTTTTGCTATATCTTATTTTTATATTAATATATTTAATAATTATTAATTTTATTTTATATTAAATATGTTATTATAATATTGATAATTATATTAATATTATATTATAATTAATTATAATATAAAAGTAATTAATAATATGATATAATAATATTATTAATAATATAATAAAAATAATATAATAATAAATTAATAATAACATAAAAATATTATTATATTTAATATTCAAAAATTGTAAATTTAATATTACTAAGTGTATTATATTATTATCAAAATTATAATTTATTATTAAAAAGAAAACATTTTTTTTATTTAATTAAGAGAGATTTTTTTGAATTAAATTCCACATAACCATTTTATATTTCATTAAGAGAGAATTTTTAAAATTGAATTCCACATAACCATTTTCTAATCCTAAAAAAATCGTTAACAAATGGAAAAAAACAATGCATAAAATCAACTTTTCCTAGGAGCTAAGAAGTTTCACTTCTACCACGCGAGAGTCACACCCATCTGTTTTTTTAACACAGTATACGTGGAGGCCTCTTTATTGCCCTTCTCCGAGTAGGGGTGACTATATTATAGATGAACATGCAAAGATAGGGTTACAAGTTACAACACATGCTAGATTGTATAAACATTGGAATTATACATACTATAATATATCTTGAGCAGGACCTGTTTGATCCAAATGATAGGGCCGGGCCGCCTACTGCAAAAACGGGTCTGTTGTCTCCTACTGGAAACGAGTGGCATAATTGATGGTCCGGACACGGAAATTAATGAACGATTCATCCTTGACACGTAACCTCGGCGGTGTCTCCTGCAGTTTCTACTCAATCTCAGAATATTCTTTATTTCACGTGCTTCTCGGATACAGGGGTTTCTAACTCCAATTAATATTTTTATCTCCTATGAATATTTTTATCTCCTATCCGAGGTGATCTTCAGTCAAACCTTATTAAAAAATTTTTTAATCTGCAAATTAATGTTTTGAGATATGAAATCACTTTGTAAGAGCTTGTATTGATTGATAATGTTTTTACTAGAAATTAAATCAACTTTTTCTTAAAATTTATTTGGCTTGATATTTCAATACTTGTTAAATTGAATTGTACTTTTCAGGTGCAAACAAAAAAAAAACAGAAATGTATCTTTTCGCATATTCGTATGGTTGTGAAATAAGTTACATACATTGTGGCTGTCATGTATCTTTTGCGGACGAGCCACTACATGGTGGCTAGTCACCTTTACAGAATATATAGTGTGGAGAATTTTTGCTGCGAGTGTGGTTTGGGTGATGAAACTAATTTTTTGGTTGTCTTTGACTAGAAAGATTTGATTTATTCAAAGGCATATATTTACCGCGTCCAAAGAATGTTGATTATCTCATTTCTTCGTGTAACTTTGTCATTTATAGATCCATTGTTAAATTTTTTAAGCTTAATCAGTTGGAACTTTGAATGGTCTAGAATTGGATACATAGTATTAGCTTTGTTGAAATATAAATTTGAATACCCTGGTTCAAAAAAAATCAATTAACACTTTTTCTCTCGGGCAATGCAATACACTCGGTTGCGTTTCGTATGACAATATTTACCATGTTAACACAATTAATATTATGAAACAGGTAATATTACGAGTATAACAAATTAATGATACCACAAAAACAAACACCCATATATTTTTTCCTTTACAGTTTTTTGAAATTAAAAAAAAAACTATTAAAACCGTCAAGGAGCATACAATTAGTTATCACAGTTTGCGCTTTGCACATCGATTTGTGTTTCCCCTCATCGGGTCCTCTCTCTCTCTAAATGTATCAACACTTATGCTATGTAAGTGTTAGCGCTAATTGTGTATAATGGAATGTTGTCAAGAGGGTAAAAATAAAAGAGTTATTTAGCTTTTTTTCTGGTGTTATTTGATGAATCTCTTAATACATGAATAAATGTGGTGAATTATGTTGTCATATCAAAAGAGTTATTTAGCTTTTTCTAGTGATATTTGATTAATCTTCTAATATATTAATAAATGTAGGGAATTTTCTTGTTACGTACAAATTTGTAGTATTAGAAAAAGTAAATATAAGATGTAAACATAAGTTGTGTCCGTTTTTTTTCAAATTTGCTTTTACATATATTATTTCATTTGATTACAAGCCTTCGAAATGGAATGTCGAGTAGACGAAAGTGAGCATTTTCGACACCTCCTTCTGTTCGCGTTCAATCGAGGGAATAAAGCTGCTAAAACTGCTCGCAATATTTGCGCAGTGTACGGTGAAGATGCTATGAATGAAAAGACAGCTTGTCGATGGTTTTTGCGTTTCAAAGACGGTAATTTCGACCTGGAAGACATGGAGCGTTCCGGACGACCAGTGGACTTCGATGAGGACCGCTTAAACCATATTATTCATGAAAATCCCCTTCAAACCACCGTATAATTGGCTGAGCAGATTACTTGTAGTCACATGACTGTATATTTGAAAAAAAAAAACGGACACAACTTATGTTAACACCCAATATAATATGATATATGGGGAAATAATGGAACATCGAAACTAGATGAAGAATTTTACTATTTGAGTAGTACTTTCCCAGATTCAGATTCAGCAAATATGTCCGAGAACGCAGCATAGTCATTACCCGTAGTAAAAGAAAATCAAGAAAAGGATGGTTGTATCAAGTTAATGATATTTTGGAAGGACACGTAAACGTGTATTGATGTTGAAACGGCGAAGGACGTGTGTCGAAATAGGGAAGTCTGGTGCTCTGTCCCGAAATTGAATTACGTGACGGTATTTATATTTTTTAACACGTTTGTTTTTTAACACGATAGGTACTATCGCGAGCGTACATATTATTTAGAAAATTCATGTAAACGAATCGTGTATAGCAACCATTTCTACTTGATCGTTTTGCTTATTTATAATATTAATTAATAAATAATTTTTAAACGTTTATACGAGTATTTTGCGCATCCAATCAAGAATATTCACTTCCGTAAGAGAGTGGTGTCACATCAGTAAGGTTATACGTAGACAAGGTTCACATCGGTATATAGCACACAGGTGTGACATGCCGAATTATTTCTTTATTAATCTTTTAAAACCCTATCGACATTGGGATAACCTTTCCCAGTACCAGGCTTGTTTTTCAGGAATTCTGCTATACGGTAGTTATTTTATTACAAATATTGTAATAAAACTTTTTATATTTGTTAACAGTTCTTAATTAATTTAGCCAGGGACAAAGCTGCTTACTCTCAGGTGATAGTCAACGTTGGGGAGACCTGACATGCCACTAGGAAGAAGAAGAATTAATTTAGGTCAGTATGGTAATTTTTTCAATTTTCTCCTTTATGGAGAGCTACCTCACACTCCTTACATATTAACCAGGTCTCACTTCTCCTTTTTGTGTTTAGCACATACTCGTACTTTGAAAGTTCTGAAAGGTTTTTATTTTTTATAAATTGATGAAATACATGTTTTAACAAGTATTTTGACTACCTATTGGAGGATCCTGCAAATTCCTTATTCTATTTGGACGCGAAGACTTTAGTTGATTTCAAGATTCAAAATCTGACACTTTACTGAACCTTCTTGATGTGACGTCATAATTCATGCATATGTTCTTTATTTAGGATATTGTCTATGCTAGAAATCAGGAGGCTATCGGTTGAAAGTTGAATTGTTAATAAAAACATTTCCTAGATATCCGTAATGTGTCATTTTTTGAAGAGGCATCGATTATATGAAAACACGGGACCGAGACTAAACGCAAATCTAGTTCATTAAGTTAAAACAAGAAATTTAATAGATCCTGTTTAGTACGTCTTCAAAAGGAACGAATAACTATAACAATATATTTCATGCAAGTCTCGCATGAAATATATTGCTATACTATAGTTCTTTAAAAGCATAATTTTAAAGACTGAAAGTTTTGTCGATAAAGGTTCCAATAACGTGACAATATACAATATCATATGAAAAAATCATTTTGTGGCTCACTATTGTCGACTTGTCATAAAATACTACGTTACGATACGCTATCAAATATTTTTTACGGCCAACCTATATTTTGGTATATAAGAATATAAATTATATCATAAAGATTGATAATATTTATATTCAGACGATGATTGCTTTTTTTTTCTTTTCGAATAAGTATAAAAAACACAAATTTTAGTTAAACAAATTATTGATAAGGATTAATGCATTTTAAATCAAATCTGAAGAAAATTTACAAAAAAATAGTCAAGTTTTGTATAAAAAAGGTGATAAGCAAGGCTGCGTTATATTTTTTATGGCTCTTTAATATTTATACTTATACATAAATAACATCACGCCGTTTTCCTGTTGGGGTAGACTGAGAATTTAGAGCGCCAGACATTTTATTTCAACACATCCTTGGCTCCTTCTACATTCATACACTTTCTCATATACACACATTCTACGATTTCTCTAACTTTTTTTCATTTCCTTTTTACAAAATATGATTTAATTGATCCAAGTGTAGTATTGTTGGTTTTTATCTATGACGCCTTCTACTCACAATTAAACTACACATTTGTTTTGTTGGTTTTCTCAGTGTACGCATTTCTACAGCGTTTATTCGGATCCTTTCAGTATTTTCCATATCCACGTTTCCTTCCAATACTTTGTTTTAAACCGTTCGGTATCCGACGAAACTTTTCTATCAAATGAATCCAATAGGACGGATAATTATGAAAGGGCTTATGAAATTGCAGTGTGATATGGTCTGTCTCTAAGTGTTAGAAATACGGATGGCGTGTGCAGCTTTAGGAAATACTTGAAAACAACGGTTTTGGGAGATCTTATATAAAATTATGATTATATATAAATACTACACACATGCATTTTACTACACCTAAATCAAATGTGTTACTAACCCACACCGGAAGATCTACAAAGATTTCTTTGTAGGTCATCTTCCCATGATAAGTTTTCAACGGTTTTCTTACCAAATGTGTTTTTCTAAACATATGCAGATGCGGAGATGCACTTTATCTAATCCCCCCCACCCCGCAGCGTACACTGTCTTTATCCTTATAGTCCATTTATACAAATTTATTTTGCAATATTTTTAATCTGTCAATGATAGTGGATTTATATCCTAAATTAGAGCGCTCTTGAGGAGATTCTGCTCACTAATTGGCGCTATATAAATTGTCTATTTTCCATGCAACTCTCTCATGACGAAAACAATTATTAGAGATGACATTTTATCTTTTTTTTTCTTACCCTTAAAATGTAGTAAAGATACCCACTGAAACCAAAACCATTCTTGTGCAATCCTTGTTTTATTCATTTTGTGGTATACGAACTTGTGTTATCTGGATGTCATAGCGTGATTTTCTTGGTTTGCAATAAAATGAAAATAAAATAAATAATAACTTAAAAGAATTTCTCTTAAATATTTTCTGATTGATTAGAAAACATTGCCATCTTGCAATTGAATAATCTAATTTTACTTATACAAGAAAATTTCAAATATGCCCAAAAATATAAAAAAATACGCAAGAATTACTAGAATGTTTTAAAAACGTTTCCAAAGTAGATTTTAGTGCAATTTATAGTGACAAAAATAAAAAAAATGGTTTGTGCACACTGTGAATAATCCTCAAGCAGACAACGTTGTGTACGCTTATGTACAAGATCAGAAGTACTGGTGACAATATAATTTGAGTACTCGTGTAATTAACTCTTGCAGGGGCATACCTGCTTAATCTGCGCGATGGATTTTCAATTCTTGGATCGAAAACATTTTTTAATAACATTTTTACTCATATTGTTTTAGTAATAAATTAATCTCAGTGTTAAAAAAATGCTGAGTATGGTGGGGTTCTAGTATTTTCATATGTTTGAGTTCTGCAAAGAAATATCATCTTTCGTAGCACATTGTTAAAAGTAAAAGAAATACTGAAGACGTTGTAAAACTCCCATCTAAATATTTAAGTTGTAATAGTACGAACAATACGTTGTGTCCGTTTTTTCCAAATTTAAAAACCAGTGGACTTCGATGAGGACCGCTGAAACCATATTATTCATGAAGATCCCCTTCCAATATTTTTCATCACCATTTTCAAACCATTTTTCATCACCAATAATGATGTGGTAAAGGAACCTTTGCTTGTGGCCATGCGTAAGTCGATGACGCGCGAGCAAACCAGCAGAAATTGTCAAACGTTGATTTTTGTTGTTCACTCAAAACATGTGGAACCCAAGCACCGAACTTCTGGAATTTTCCCATTGATTTAAGATGGTGGTATACAGTCATGTGACTACAATTTATCTGCACAGCCAATTCTACGGTGGTTTGAAGCGGACCTTCATGAATAATATGGTTTAAGCTGTGCTCATCGAAGTCCACCGGAACGCTCCATATCTTTCAGGACGAAATTACCGTATTTGAAACGCAAAAATCATCGAAGAGTTGTCCTTTTATTCATAGCATCTTCACCACATAATCTTTAAATTGAAAAAAAAAAACGGACACAACTTATGTTAACACCCAATACAAACGTGATGATAAAATAACATAAAACTCAGAAAATATACAAACACAAAAAAAATGCTAAATTATATTTTTTTTCGGAGTTCTTGTTTCGTTGAGTTGACTTGAATGTAGGCATACGTAAGAAAAATGCTTCGTTATCAGGGTGATATAAAAAAACAACAGTGAATTTAGTAAGCACGCAAAGTGATGAAAAGTTGTTCGGAGTCTCAGTTCAGTATCAAAAAGCCTTATTCATTGATCGAATAATTTCAGGCAGTAAGTATGCAAGAAGCATGTACTGAACTACCCAGCCTCACGACCGCAATGCGAACACGTATTTGGTTTGTTGTACCACCCGTTCTCACGACCATAATGCTCAAACTTACGTTGAAGCTAACTCAATACAGCAACAACTCTGATATACGTTGCAAATTAATGGAAAATACGTGCACTGAGAAGAAAACATGGAGACACTATATGACAGAATACAGATTGTGAACTTAGGTAAGATGTAAAAAGAGCAAGAAATGGTTTAGGAATTAAGGACGAATGAATGAAGAAAGACTTTCGAAACAAATATAAAGGGCAAATGTACGTACAGTACCTGACGGTAAGTAATACATATCGGGCTTAAGAAAGAGACTGTCGGCCATAATCGGCTAACTTCGGTTTTTTAGAGCATCGTCTCTGTCATTCATATACGTGTTCCGTCGCGATTTATCAGTCGTCAAGCGACAGAGACGATGCTCTACAAAGCCGAAGATATCCAAATATGACCGACAGTCTCTTTCTTAAGCCCGATGTGTATTACTTACCGCCGGGTACTGTAGTAGAGATAGAATAAGATAAGTATGATTGTATCAAGTGAACATTTTGAACGAAGAAAGTTTAGAAAGCAAGATAATTTGTAGGAATTGTATGAGAAAGTGTATGAATGTAGAAAAAGCGAAGAAATGTTTTGAGATAGGAAAGTCTGACAATTTATTATCCCTACTTAGTCCGACAGGAAAATGTATACGTCATATAAACAAAACATTAAGTACAATATTTTGCCTCTGGAGTTGAGTAACCCTGCATCAACATGTATGAAGCTTTTAATTCTGCAAAGCAACTTGCATCTCGTTCTACTAATGAGGCCACGTGTTTTCTATATCTTAATATCTATCCATAAAATTCCCACAAAATTCTCAAAGATTATTAAGTAATTTTAAAACGATGATTGTAATTTATTATTCCTACTGCTTTTTGTATCTTTACGTTAGTTTAAGATAAAGTTGTATTATTTGTCAATAATTTTAAGTACTTTATAACCTGTCACATGTTCATTTGTATATAAAGACAATGTTGTGTCGTTAATTAAACAAATAAATAAATAAAATGTATGACAAGAAACATAAAAATCTTTAAACAATATAAAAAAATGTCTTTTACATAACTATTTGTCGTAACATTTCATCATTCATCAGTGATATCTTTGTAAGATCAAAAACTTGGTTTTATGATACGATAAGTAACTATGAATATAACTTCAACTTCCGTTTTGTTCCCTTCGCTTAGCTTATTGGATTAAGACGAGAATTTAAGTAATAACAATGAAGCACGTATGAACAAAACTGAGAGGTTTTTATATGAGCGCTAAGACAAAGTTTCGATAAGTTAACAAGTAAAAGGAGTATTTACCGAGTTTCGTAAAATACTGTAGATTTTTTATCCCGATACAATGTGACACTATTGTCATCATCAATCATAGTTTCGACCGAATATAAGAGGAGTAAAGCAAGGATGTATTATCTCACTATTATTATTTATATATGTTACAATCATGTGTCTCTGCTCTTTCTGATTCTGGACTATGCGTACATCTGTTATTTGGATGTTACAGAGGAATAGCTGGACAAATTACAGCGTCTTCAAAATGTGTGTCTAAGATTTATTTTCAACCTACGAAAGTACGATCATATAACTTCACACCAGAAGGCATTGAACTGGTTGAATGTTAGAAATAGACGCCAAATTCAGATACTGTCTTTATTGTATACTATCCTTAACTGTCCCACCACCCCCTCTTATCTCGCCGAAAAAATTTCTGAGTCTTTCCAATCATGGATTAGCGCTACGCTTAAACAGATATTGTTTATTGGCCTTTCCAGTTCACCGCTCCTCTTTTTTTTCGTCGTCCTTTAGTATCCGTGCAGTGAGGCTCTGGAATCAGTTATAAACCAATATAAGACTCGCTCCATCCTTGGCATGCTTTAAGAAGTGACTGAAAAAACTATTAATTTCTAGTCAGTAAAATAATGTGTTTCATTCCTGATTTTTCTTTTCCTTTCTTCTCCACCATCCCTTCTTTTCCTTTTGATTGATGATATCTCACTTTATATGAAAAAGAATGTTCGGTTGATTGTCCGTCATTGTGGGGTTGGTGGGCATATGCTCACGTATGTGTTTATGGATTTCGTGGGGATGGATAGTCATTTGAACGATTTATGCAACCATGTAACTTGCTTCATTTACTTTTGTCTGGTTGGTTGGAAGAGATTGTCACTTAGCAATAAGCCCGCCAGACTGTATTTGCAATAAAAGTGTTAAACAAATAATTGTATTCGGGAGCCACGAGTATGAACAATGGTCTAAAATGCATAAAAAAACGTCGAATAAGAATTTAAAGGGACTGCTACTTGGAGAATGACTAGAAATCACAGCGTTTTATAAATACTTCATTGAAATGTGAATAAAAAGACTAGAGAAATAATGTGAAAAATTCCAAAGTAATGGTTGTTGAAAAGTGTGCAGTTAACGTAAATACGATATTTGCTAATTTTTAGTCTGTTTTCAATGCAACTGCCCGCCAGGCTGATATATGAGTACAGTACTTGTAGTCAGTCTGGTTTTATATTAATGCCTTTTGTACATCTTTCTGATTAGTTGGTAGGGATCGCCACATAACAATAAGTCTATGTTGTACTGTATATAATAAAACGGTTATAAAAAAAACTAGAGAAGCGAAGTTCACATTTTAAAATCAGAGTGCGTCGAGGCTTATAAGTTTCAATACTATATTAATAAGATATATTAAAACCTGAAGGAAAACTTTAAGAGAAGATTAAATTATATCTAAAATATTTGGAGTACGCAAGTGTGATCTCGGCATGGTTTTTGTAAAAAAATAACTGATTGAAAACAAAAATATTTTTGTTAAGTACTTTTCACAATAAAATTATCAATAAATTTGGATCATGTTCCTACTATATTACTTAATGATAATCTATGGTATTGTTTAAGGCTCATGACATACATATCATCACACCATGTCCCTTGTGGGGTAAGAAGAGAGAACAGATCTCCAAACTTTTATATCAAAGCACACAACTTTCGCCTCCTCCAAATTAATACATTTCGTCATGCATAATATTTTATTATTCATACGTCTCACTTTATCGTTTTCAAAACCTAGTTCATTTGATCAAGCTATTGCACTTCAGTAAGCACGTATTCTTGACAGATCAAACCCAAAGTTCAGATAGCAAGATCAAAGTTCCAAGACAACCGACAGTTTTAATCTGCTAGAGCTTTTCGTTAAGCATAGTTTTGTAGAGCGTTATTTTTATATCGTTTAATATTGTAATCAGAATTTATAACGCTCAGCATATAAGATGTAAATCCAATTCAGAAGTGAATCCGCCAAGAATCGAACTTGGGGGGTCCGCTTTGAATGCTTATTTTTATAACACGGCTGTAATTCTGTACTATTTTGTATTGCTCGTACATCCATCAAATTACATTAAGTTCGCTTGATTAAGCCGTAACCAACGGAAATATATAATAATAAAATACAAAAATAAAATAAAGTACGCTGCGTTAGATTTTCTTTTCGTATATCCGGGAATGAAAATCCGGCCAACTTGTGCCCTTTTGAAGGTTATACGATGTAGGTACTAGGTAAGCCTGCAAAGCTCCCTGTGGAGGGGGGCAAATTGATGTTGTTGACCCTTTGTATACAGGGGCCCCCTAAGGAAATTTACACCACCAGATTAAAATATATCAAAATAAACATATTTCGTATAAATTACTTTTAAAATACATTAACACTTGCCATCATGTGATGGATAGCGAGTGACCAGGATTTATATTTTATTGGAATATTCAACGTTTTAATACACAAAAAAATGATTTTTATAGCTAATTACAAAAAATAACCTAGCAGATTTTGCGTAATTTTGATTTAAAGTATACATTTTTCACTGGACGCTTAGCGTCCAGCACCGTGGCTGGCGGGATTTTTTAGCACAGTAAGGCAAGTGTTAAAATATAAACTTGTTTACTCGAACCGGAATGTATCAATATCTACGCAGATTATAACCCACAAAAGTATTTTTGTATCAAATTTGTACGTATGGGAGTAAAACGTGGATGTAGAAAAATATTGAAAGGATCCGAATAAATGCAGTTGAAATGCGTGAACTGTGAAGAATATATAGGTTATTCAAAGAATACATAATGCAGGGATGAATGTGAACTTAAGACTTATGTGTAAGATGGTTAAAACATGTAGAACGAATGAATGAAGAAATAGTAAAACAAAAGTATAGGACGAATACGAGAAGACGTTTTGGTTAAGGATACAACGAAAGTTTGATTCAACCAAGTGAATGATGTTTTGAGAGAAGGATACGTAGGAAGTCAGAGATATCGTAATCGTAGGAAGGTTTCTGTTTATAGAAGAGGAGAAGAATGTGTGTCGAGATAGGAAAGTCTGGTGCTTTATCATCTTTTCCTATCCTTCTAAGGAAATTCCACGATAGTGTGTGTATGATGTACACAGAAAGAATGTTTTACTAAAATGGTATAACCTCAACGTACTGAAAACATTATCAAAAGATACATTAAAAAATATTTTTAATTTAGTTCGACTACATTTTTACGATGTAAAATATAAAATAATCTACTATGCGTATCCAGAAAGTAAGTGTACTGAGGCTCTCACGACCGGATGGATTTTATTTTCGACATGTTGGCTACACTTCCATGTAGCCTGACCCTTCCCATCCGCAACGAGACCGGTTCGAGGTCAGTACGTTGAGAAGTGTCGACGTGACAACACGTTTCATGAAAAATATCAATCCAATCTCCCGCCAAGTGCGAAATACGCGGCGTCATCCGTTATCTCGTTATCATCGATAGAAAAAGTATGGTTTTCACGGTGTCAATGATTAACCATTTCAGAATAAATTAGAGGATTTGTTAAGGCGGAGTTGTGTTCACGAAATCTCTTTTCAAAAGATTTTCCTGTCTTTCCTATATAGAAATTATCACAGTCAGCACATAAAAGTTTATACACACCACTGTTGCTAAGTATTCCATTTTTGCCTTTCCCGTTAAATAAGAGTTTCCGGAGATTAAAATTAGAGTAAAAAGCTGGCTTTATGTGACTTGGAATATTTTTTGGTTATTTCGTATGATATTTTTTTTATAAATAGGACTTTGCTCCATTTATAGGTATGCTTATAGGTGTCGTTAAATATATAATCTTTTATACGTTTCTTTTTTGTTTTGTTTTTTAAAAAGACAATTTTAAAAAGGAATTAATAACCATAAAAAATAGCTACAAATAATAGCTATCCCGGAAGCCCCATCGATTAATTAATTTCATTCGTTTAATTGGTTTCATTAGTTTAATTAGTTTTATTCATTTGATTCCTTTCATTCATTAAATATATTTTATTATTTGTCCAATCTAGACGCAAGTTTATTCACACTGTATTAGAAATCGGTAACTTTGTTAGTAACCTGATTGTTGAAACAAATGGAATCCCCTCTGTTTCCCAATATCAACTCGCGTGTCTAGCTTCCCCATATACACTAGTTTTTACCGCATTCGTTCGTTAAATTTACCTCCAAATATTAATCCGTTCAAACACATGGTGAGGTATTATTCAGTATGTACGACATAAACACTTTATATAACTATCCATATTTTTAAATTCCTGAATTAAAAAAGTTGTTTGATTAATATATTGACGTTTACAATATCCACGTTATTGCTATGTTATTGTTGAATGTTAACTTTTCAATTATCTAGGTTCGTTTACTGTAGTTTTCTCAATCAATATGTATTCAGGACTTTCGTATTAGTTCCTCAACGAAGATCACATTTGATACCTATTGTTTTCAAATAAAACAAATCTATTTCATTTAATCTTTTTAGCTATTTTTAAGACCTCCGTGGCCTAACTGGTAAGATCCTGTATAAATGTTTGATTTCTGTTGGAACCCAATTTATTTTTAAAATTATTCCAATTTGGTTTTCATTTCGGGTCTTTATAAAATCTTCCTGGTTGATTGGAAGATATTGTCATATGTTTATAATTCCCTCAGATTTTATTAACATATTGTTTATAGTTAAGGCATTAACGTTGTGGAGGTGTAAAGACATTGTAATTTATTTTTATTAAACACTCTTTATTCCACTTTTTTGTAACGGTATAACCCTACCGGTTTCAAGGCTTTTACCTCATCTTCAGGGGAGCACAAACAAGACTAAACAAGACTTAAAGTTCCTCAACGAAGATCACATTTGATACCTATTGTTTTCAAATAAAACAAATCTATTTCATTTAATCTTTTTAGCTATTTTTAAGACCTCCGTGGCCTAACTGGTAAGATCCTGTATAAATGTTTGATTTCTGTTGGAACCCAATTTATTTTTAAAATTATTCCAATTTGGTTTTCATTTCGGGTCTTTATAAAATCTTCCTGGTTGATTGGAAGATATTGTCATATGTTTATAATTCCCTCAGATTTTATTAACATATTGTTTATAGTTAAGGCATTAACGTTGTGGAGGTGTAAAGACATTGTAATTTATTTTTATTAAACACTCTTTATTCCACTTTTTTGTAACGGTATAACCCTACCGGTTTCAAGGCTTTTACCTCATCTTCAGGGGAGCACAAACAAGACTAAACAAGACTTAAAGTTCCTCAACGAAGATCACATTTGATACCTATTGTTTTCAAATAAAACAAATCTATTTCATTTAATCTTTTTAGCTATTTTTAAGACCTCCGTGGCCTAACTGGTAAGATCCTGTATAAATGTTTGATTTCTGTTGGAACCCAATTTATTTTTAAAATTATTCCAATTTGGTTTTCATTTCGGGTCTTTATAAAATCTTCCTGGTTGATTGGAAGATATTGTCATATGTTTATAATTCCCTCAGATTTTATTAACATATTGTTTATAGTTAAGGCATTAACGTTGTGGAGGTGTAAAGACATTGTAATTTATTTTTATTAAACACTCTTTATTCCACTTTTTTGTAACGGTATAACCCTACCGGTTTCAAGGCTTTTACCTCATCTTCAGGGGAGCACAAACAAGACTAAACAAGACTTGTTTGTGCTCCCCTGAAGATGAGGTGAAAGCCTTGAAGCCGGTAGGGTTATACCGTTACAAAAAAGTGGAATAAACAGTGTTTGATAAAAATAAATTACAATGTTTTGAAATAATATTCAAGGGCAAGCGCACACTATGTGGTGTTTTTTTTGTCGATAGTTCAATTGTGAAGCCTTTAAAAGTGATTATGGGTAGTATGTGTGCATTAATATACGAGTATATGGAAAAAAACTATGGCATTGAAAAAATATATTAAAAACTGAAAATATGTCCTAGAAATGTATGCGTTGCAAATAAATCTAATGTGACAATTAATGATGCAGTAAATAATTATCATATAAAAACACTGATTGTTAAAAGACGAAGGTCATAAATAGAATTTAAAAACTGATTAAGATGGTTCGACCTCCTTGAGAGAATGAGTTGCGAAAGTTTTAAAATACAAATATATAAGTCTGAAATGATAGAGATTGACGGAGAGATAGACTGTGGAAAGAATGGTAGAATATATTTGAACATTTTGACTGAGGAAAAGGTTATGCATATAACAAACAAAAATATAATATATTAATTGATAGCAACAAAGATAAAGGAATGTGAGCTCATAGCAAAACAACCGGTACTCGGTCTGAAATCTTTACCCTGTGAATAACCTTAACTTGAATCTTAGGTGCGGCCACGGTTGCAGTGCACACGCTTTGTTATAGCTGGGGTTTCATTGATATTCCTTTGTGCTTGTCTAGAAATGGTTCAGTCATTTATTCAATTTGTATAATCATGACGATATGTTGAAAAACTTGTCTGAGAGACAATATTGTTTCCATCCCCATTAATGAAGCTTTAAGTTTAATAACCTTATGTCTGCAGCCGCGATTCCTATTCTTGCAGTCAGCTTATTGATTTTTTTATTATCATGTAATATTGGGTCCAATTTCTGAATTAAGCGCTTTTATTTTAATTTTATTTATTTTTATTATTTTGTGTACATAGTTATTTATGGTACATCTGACGAGCTTATAGCAATGCAACAATTTCTTCCAACTAACTAGTTTATATTGGATATACGGAATTGTTTACATCTATGACAGATTTTATTAAAAAATGTTTATTAAAATTCAAGTAAAAAAACAAATAAATGACCAATCTATTAATAATAATGGAAGTAGTAGAGAATAATGTTTGTTTAAAG
This sequence comes from Odontocerum albicorne, assembly GCA_949825065.1. Taxonomy (NCBI): domain Eukaryota; kingdom Metazoa; phylum Arthropoda; class Insecta; order Trichoptera; family Odontoceridae; genus Odontocerum; species Odontocerum albicorne. The sequence continues at coordinate 34,197,704 of OX463851.1, forward strand.
ATAAAGACGACCTCCGTGGCCTGGTGGTAAGACGCTTGTCTGCCGATCTGGAGGTTGCGAGTTCGATCCCCGCTGGAACTCATTTTTTTATTAATGGGATTCCAGTCCGGTTTTCACTTAGGGCCCATTAAAAAAATAATAATTTCTGGTTGGTTGGAAGAGATTGCCACCTGACAATAAGCTCACCAGGTTAAATTTATAAAAAAAGGAAAATAAGGATGAAATGATATTCTGAGTAATGTAAGATTTTTTTCTCTTATCTCTTAAATGTTAATAAGGTAGTGCACATCTGATAACTCTTGGAGGCTGAGGAGAGTCTGGTCTCTAAACTTTGCTTTATAAATTTGTCCCTTTGTTATTATCATTCCAGACTATCATTGAAATCGTAGAGGAACATCATAAATTCATTCTTGAGAGGACTGGAAGAGATTCATCAGGATACTATTAAGACTGTATCATGGATGATAAACCTGAATATCTTAGTTTGTGAGATAAACGACATAAGAGAAAATTCATTATTGAGAGGACTGGAAGAGATCCATCAGGATACTATTAAGACTGTATCATGGATGATAAACCTGAATATCTTAGTTTGTGAGATAAACGACATAAGAGAAAATTCATTATTGAGAGGACTGGAAGAGATCCATCAGGATACTATTAAGACTGTATCATGGATGATAAACCTGAATATCTTAGTTTGTGAGATAAACGACATAAGAGAAAATTCATTATTGAGAGGACTGGAAGAGATCCATCAGGATACTATTAAGACTGTATCATGGATGATAAACCTGAATATCCTATTTTGTGAGATAAACGACATAAGAGAAGAGCTGAGTTTTCCGTTCCAAGTGATTTAATTCATGCTTTAATCTCATATTGTAGTAATTTAGACATCGAGCAGATCACCGATCTCCTGTACAGCCCGAGCGTAAACCAGTACAAAGATATAAAAAAAAGACTCATCTCCGTCTATGAAGAGAGTGATGCGAGAGAGCTCCAAAAACTGCTGTCAGAGATGGAGCTCGGCGACCAGCGCCCATCACAGCTGTTGCGACGCATGCGGAGCCACGCTCGAGAGATGATCCCAGACGCAACGCTGCATCTGATGTGGATAAGCTTGATGCCAGCCCATGTGAGGTCAGTCCTGGCGATCAGCCACACGATCTCCAAAACTGCCTCCCTCGACGAACTCGCACTACTGGCCGACAAGATGCTGGAGCAGACGCAGGAAGTTGCAACCATGAGCATCGTACCGGCACACCCCGCCAGCACCAAAGCACCGGCACCCTCACAGGCCTCCATATCGGATATCATCCGCGCTTTGACCAACGAAGTCGAGCAGCTCCACCTGGAAGTGGCGGAAATGAAATCAAGGACTACACCCGACGACCGTCCTTTGACCATCTCCAAATATAAATAATTAACCTACCGCCAGTTCATGCGCTAGAGCAAGGCAGATATGTATCGCGAATGTATTCACTCATTGGTATAAATTACTCGGACGCCGAGAAATAAACATATTATTATTGTCATTCATTCAACTGTCAAGACTTATTATTTATCACCCGCTGTCACTTATCGTTTTATATCCGCATTACTGAGTCTATATTCATTGAATACAAATCAAGATCATCATGACTTATAGAGATAAGCAATCCGCTATATTGATGACTCTGAACGAGAAGTAACGCAGATCGACTAAAACGAAGATAGCGATGTCGATATCAAAATCATCAGCACGTTCTAATAGGACACACGCTACATTGATAACGACCATCGTTACAATTTATAATAAATATTTTTAATCTTCAATAACAATTAAACAAATCACTTTTCCATTCAAGCGGCGATATGTGATATTTACTTAAAGCAATTAAGTTTTTATGCGCATATGTGATAGCTAGATTTTTCTTCAATAACGCATCAATTGTTATGCCAGAATGCGCCAGTTATCTGTTGTCATTCGATGTTATTATTATATTAACAATTAATGTTTATAGAGTGTGGGAGTTTAAATTAAACGTTTTTGTTTTTATTGTTCTTTGCTCTGTGGTTATAATTTATATTAATGGAAAAGAGAGTAACGCAACCCAGTATCAGTTTTAAATGAAAGTTTTGTATTATTTGAAAAGCAAGCCCTTAAAATTTCTGACTTATTTAGTTAATTTCGTTAATGTTCATATATTGTTTATAGTTAAGGCATTAACATTGTGAGGGTTAAAGACATTGTGATTTATTTATTCCACTTTTTGTAACGGTATAAGCCTACCGGTTTCAAGGATTTCACCTTATCATCAGGGGAGCACAAACATGACAGCTTTTTAAATATATTTTTGCCTTTTTTATCGTATTGGCATTTAATATATTGTTTATAGTTAAAGCATTAACATTGTGGAGGTTTAAATACGTTGTAATTTGTTTTATGAAACACTGTTTATTCCACTTTTGTATCGGTATAACCCTACCAGTTTCAATTTTTTCCCCCTAATCATCAGGAGAGCACAAACAAGACTCTTGTTTGTGCTCCCTTGATGATGATGTGAAAGCCTTGAAACCGGTAGGGTTAAACTGTTACAAAAAGTGGAATAAACAGTGTTTGATAAAACAAATTTCAAATATTTTGTTTATTTAATTTGTTCTGTTAATATCGTTCGTTTTGTTCCTTAATACTAGGCGCGTCCAGAAAGTAAAGAACTATTGCACACCACGCCCTGAGCCGATCCCCGCCCACCGCGATCGTATGCGCGCCAGTTAGCTCCTTCCCTCACTTCAGTGCGAGCCGAATTTTTTTGCTGAACGGTCGTGCGTCTATTTCACTAATTTCATTAATTGAATTTATTTCAATCATAATATTTGTATCATACGTTTCAGTCATTTAATTTATTTTGTTTATTTCGTTCATTTAATTTCTTGCATTCATTTCATTCAATTCATTCAATAGTTTATCCAAATTCTATATTATAGTTCGGTAATTTTGTTAGTAGCCTGAATGTTGTAATTAACGAAACCTCTGTTTTCCAGTCTGAAATCGCGTGTCAAGCTACACCTATCGACACATTTTACCGCATTTATTCGTTCAACTTACTAGCACCTCCAAATTGAAAGTTCAGAAAGAAAAAAAACAATTATGTATAACATACTCGTACATCGGTACGATAAGACTTAAGTTATTATAGTTTTTCATTCCCAAATATATTACGAGTATATTATAATGTGTTATAGTTATTTTTTGTCGTTTGGTTTTCTTTTTGTCGTTTATAGTAATATATAAAATTGGCAACCCTAGCTATGTGTTATTAATATGTATGCGCTATGAGCTCAATGCGTCCATTATAAAATGCATTAAATAATGCCAGTCTGACTCCCCGCGGAATTTAATATCACTGCAACAGATATGCAGACGGACATTTGTGTTAAATCGTTTTAAGAGCATCGTTAAACTTTGCATTATGCTGTTCTATTGTCTCAAGTTGAGGATTAAATTAACAAAATGAGTTTTTATGAAAAACAGTGCATTTTACATGACGATTTTATTGCTCTCCATAACTGTCAAATGTTTTGATTTTATTCTAAAATAATACTAATCTCCTACTCCGATGACCTCCATGGCGAAGTTGATAAGATGCTTGTCTCCCAACCCAGATGTTGCGGGTGCAATTCCCGTTGGAATCCATATATTTTTTAAATAGGATTTCAGTCTGGTTTCACTTATAGCCTCTTTAACATCTTTCTGGTTGGAAGATATACCAAATGGCTGCTAAACATCGAGAATCCATAACATTAATAATTTTGACGACTTTCTAAAAATTCTCTTCCGGTTATAATCTCCGTGACGTTGTCTGTTTGTCTTTGACTATAGATTAGATTGGTTAGGTTCCCGATTGTACAAAAAAGGGAGACTAGTTTAATTAAGAGTTGGTCAACATGGTTGTTGTCACCTTTCTGTGTGCAATCACACATTATTATTACAATCACGTACGATGACGCGAGTTATATACTTGAAGGCTCAATTATTTAGATTGAAGACAAATTTGACATATCCGCATCACCAGAGCAAATTTGTTGAGGAGTATCATAAAAATAATGAAGTATTTCCGTTTCCAATGGTTTTTTGCATCCAGGTTTTAATATCACTGTCAGACCTTATTCTACGCTTACACATACTCGTATATGTACGTATTATTCCGCCGTTTCCCTGCTAGAATATGTAGAGTGGACAGATCGCAGGATTTTTCTTATCTCGACACACATATTTTATCTATTTCACATCCATAAATTTCTTATTCAACTCCTATGATTTCTATTCCTTCTTTCATTTTCTTCTTTCAAAATATAATTAATTTGATCCAACATTAGTTTTCGCCCTATCATTACATATAGGATAGAAGTGAGAGTCGATACCAACAGGACAAAAAACCTTTTCAGAGTGACGGAAATGAGAACCCTACGCTCCATCGCAGGCAGAACTCTTAAAGATCGCATCAGAAATGAGACGATAACGTCTATCAGTGATGTTGAAGACATAGTGAGGTGAGGAAGAAGCAGAAGGCGCTTCTGGAGGGATCATGTGGACCGTATGGAGGACACGAGTTATCAAGTTTCTTTAAAAAAGAGGGAATCTTTAGAAGTTAAATGACGTTTACATGCTGAAGAGGGCGTCATATCTGTCATTATACTCTCTAACTTGTTAAAGCCGGTAACTTTTGAACCTTAGTGGTAATTTTGGCAGGAGGAATGTTGTATTGTATTATACGTTCGTTATATATCTGAAAGGTGACTTATTTAGGGCATGTACTTAGAGGAGCAAAGTACAAATTACTGCACCTGATCATCCAAGGCAAAATAGAGGGTCGAAGAGGTGTTGGCAGGAGGCAAATATCCTGGCTCCGCAATATACGTTATTGGACTGGTATAAGGAGTGTCTGGGATCTTTTTCGGGCTTTCGGGGATAAAGATGTCTACTTTCAGGTGATATTCAACATTGGGGGGACCTGGCATGACACCGGGAAGAAGAAGATATGAATGAAATGATGTAGTTGTCAGTCAAGTTATCAACACTGAATCAAGTGACTGATCTATATTTAACTAATGTATAAACAATTGTCAATTTTACGTATATTGGAATGTACAATATTTTATACGTACAGATAAGTTGATTTTGTATGACAAACAAATTTAATTCATAACTTATATCTTCAAAGGAACTATGCGAGTCTGTTTATTGAGAATCGGAATTTGTAATACGAGTCCTCGTGTCATTTGTGGAGTAGAGGTTGTTAGACCCCTCTACAATATGTTGATACGTAACAAGTTAGAATTTGTAGCATTGTTATGTTGCCCGCGGGGGTTTTGTAGTTTTCAAACGAGTCGTCAAGATGCAAAACCCACTATGTAAGCTTTTGTAGTTTTGAGTAAATTATGATTTTTTTTTTATTTCCTTTATTTATTTTATTTATACATGAAGAAAAATATGCATAATTTGCGAAAAAACAACAGGTTATTTAATTTGGAAATACAATTTTAATTGATCTGGGTTTGATGCCTTTCATTTGTCGTGTCGCCAGTAAACTAGGATTTTGCCTATATCTCACTGAGGATATTTAGCATGAAAAAATAAATCGATACTTCTTTCCGATTTTCGATTACACAAAAACGAAAACCCCGTTGCACATTCTCATCAACCTGACAAACAATGATACTCAATTACAACTGGAAACGTCATGCGAAATCAAACTCCTTACACATAATCACTCCAGAAAGACCAAAAATGTTCATCTCATAATATACCGCACACAATCATAAAAATAAAAACAAAAATATGGTATACGGAAATACAGATATAAAACAACAAAAATAAACCACACTCAAGAGCTCACACAAATCTTTTCCACACGTCATTCATCCTGAAAGCCCAAGTACTCAAACTCCTGTCGCTATAACAACCACGCTCCAATCGATTGTCTAAATAAAATAGATTCTTGAAATGTAAATGTTGGCGTGGTATATCTTCTGCTTTATGCATTTAGAATCAATAAATAATATCAGTCCCATAGTAAGTTTAAACATTAACAATGAAATATTTATGATTAAGTTATGTGCAGAGCGAATTTTTACATTCGCAGTCTTCCAGAGTTGGTTTTTCATATTGACAGCTCAAATGGTGAAGAAAATCCAAGATAATTTTTTTAAGACGTATCTACTTCTGTGAATGCAATTTCCATCAATGATTCCATCTTACAAAGTTTCTTCTAGGTATGTTGGGATACTACCTTCCAAGTGTTAGGAGGGATATGAAGGCATTTTTTTTATATTTTTAAGTTATTAACGGAAGTAACATCTAATCCAATTATGTTGGAGAATACATATGGTTTTATGTTCCTAACAACTATTTGAGATAAAGAAATATTGAACTTTTGAGATTGGCAATAAGTAGAACTAATTTGTCAAGCGCCCTTCCTTTGTTAAGCAGGTGGTGTCTTTTGAATAGAACCTCTGATATTGACATCTTCAACATTTCAGTAAATATCTTTTGTAGCTTTCTTAATAATGGGAGCAAATTGTTTCGGCTTGTCAGTTATTTTTTATTGTTAATATTTTATTTCTTGTTACTGCATTTCTAATTAAACTTTTAAAGGAACTTTTAGATCGGTTGGGCACACTGAGAGAAGACGTTGCAAAAGATTTACTTAACAAATATAATAAAGAGAGTGATACGTAACAAATATAATTAAGAGAGTAATTAAGAGAGCGTAAGACCGAGAAAAGAATGAAAGGAAATTGCTGAAGAAATTTTAACTGACCAAAGGTAAAAAATATTACAAACAGAAACACATGTATGGCGAGATGTATGGGAGTGGACGAGGTGAGAGTTGTATGAATTGATAGATATCTGTCTTCTCTGCGTATATATGTCTTCTCTGCTTACTCCAATAAGGACATGGCACGGTGGTTGATATACTCGTATATGGATTCAGCATTTTTTTAATGAAACGTTGTTTACGAAAATTTATTAAATTAATGATAACTTGATCTCCGCCCCTGGTCGCTCTGCGGCCCAATTCCGTATTGGCGCTGCACGCTCCTTTGTAGATGGTGATAGTATATTTTAATATCTATTTAAATCTATAACTGTAAAAGTATATTTAAAAATATCAATTTCAGAATTCTAAATACTAAATATGGCTAATTAGGTAAATTAAATTCGAGTAAAACATAATTTACTTAGCGATTTAGAATCCTCATTCCAAAATAATATAAAAGAGAGTTAATGTACTACGAAAAACATATCGTATGATAAATTTGAACAAACATGTTAACAAACAAAAATAATAATACTGAATATGAATAATTAGGTAAATCAAATTCAAGTAAAACATAATTTCCTATGAGATTTAGAATGCTCATTCCAAAATAATATGAAAGAGAGTTAACGTTCTATAAAAAACATCAAATCAAATGATAGTTTTAAACAAACATGTTAACAAACAAAAATAATAATACTGAATATGACTAATTAGGTAAATCAAATTCAAGTCAAATATAATTTCCTATGAGGTTAAGAATGCTCATTCCAAAATAATATGAAAGAGAGTTAACGTACTATAAAAAACATCAAATCAAATGATAGATTTAAACAAACATGTTAACAAACAAAAATAATAATACTGAATATGACTAATTAGGTAAATCAAATTCAAGTAAAATATAATTTTCTATGAGGTTAAGAATGCTCATTCCAAAATAATATGAAAGAGAGTTAACGTACTATAAAAAACATCAAATCAAATGATAGATTTAAACAAACATGTTAACAAAAAAAAATAATAATACTGAATATGACTAATTAGGTAAATCAAATGCAAGTAAAATATAATTTTCTATGAGGTTAAGAATGCTCATTCCAAAATAATATGAAAGAGAGTTAACGTACTATAAAAAACATCAAATCAAATGATAGATTTAAACAAACATGTTAACAAACAAAAATAATAATACTGAATATGACTAATTAGGTAAATCAAATTCAAGTAAAATATAATTTCCTATCAGGTTAAGAATGCTCATTCCAAAATAATATGAAAGAGAGTTAACGTACTATAAAAAACATCAAATCAAATGATAGATTTAAACAAACATGTTAACAAACAAAAATATTAATACTGAACATAATTAATAAGGTAAATCAAATTCGAGTAAAACATAATTTACTTTGCGATTTAGAATGCTCATTCCAAAATAATATGAAAAAGAGTTAATATACTCGTACTACAAAAAATATCAAATCAAATGATAGATTTAAACAAACATGTTTACAAACAAAAATTACGACTATTGTGGATCTAACTTTGATTGCTTCCCTTTGTCAAGTTTCTTGATTTTTAATTTATTTTTAATTTAGTTTAAATAAAACTTTTTTCAACAAAAGTAATGTCCAATTACATTCAATAGAAACGCTACATTGGTGTTTTTTTCTTACGAGCAATACAGTGAGCAACACATATTTCCCTTAAAGTAATATTATTTAAGATAACTAAACAATGCCAAGTTTTTCGATTTCAGATTATTATTTTTTTTTGTTTAAATAATCTCTTTTTAAAAAAAATATATTATATAATCAATAAAATGATCCATTAGATTCAAAGGATTGCTCCTTGAGTATTTTTTGTAACTGGCAAAGCAGTGTACACCACTTATTTCACTTAGCGTAATATAAGTAACAAAATAATTTCAAATAATAAAAACCATAACACTTTATATTCATAGTATATTTTCTAGATGTATTTTTTTGTTTTACACGATATTTTACGCCCTTGAAGGTAAATTTCGAAAAGGCGCTAAAACACCATTAGTTATTCAAGATTCGACCTTTGAAGGTGTAAAATGGGAAAAGTTAGGCCCAGTTACCTAAAATCGTGACGAGTGGAACAAGAGAGGAAGGAAATAAAATTATAAATCCCTCTCAGTTGGAATTTTGTCTGCAAAATATATCCAACCCAATTAACACAATTTTTAATTTATTTACAACACGGAATAAGATTTTCTTATAACTATATAATTACTCCATAATACATTCATGAAAACATAAACTGTGTAATCAAATCTTCTCCTTTCTTTTCATGGTTTATATGGGTCTAATGGTCGTAACATTCCATTCTACTTGCTTCTACTATGCTCCTTAATGTCCCCTTCCAACTTTTTCAACAAACTGCGGCACGTAGAGCCTCTACAACTGTTGAAACAGTTGTACAGGTCAGTCAATCTTGTAGGGGATTCCCGTTTTCATCTGGTTCTCTTCACATTTCCTGTTCTAACCATCTTCATCGCCCTTTCACCTTGTAACGTGCTCGAAGAATTGGAAGATACGTTTGAGGTAAATTAAAGAGAGTCTGTCATCACGCCATCTCCCTGTTGAGGTTGGTAGAGAGGACAGAGCGCCAGAGTTCCTTATCTCTACACACATACTTCATCTCACCCATAACCATGCAATGTCTCATACAGGTCCTACGATTTCACTTGCTTTTTATTTGAAAATATAATTCATTTGATCCAACCACATTCACCTTAATCTATCACGTATTTTACTCACATTTGCACTCTCTATTTGTTATGTTAGACTATCTTTCATTCGTAATGCACACTAAAACACCTTAAAGTGCTCTTCTTCATCTTACTCAACACATCAGACTTAAGTTTACATTTATACCTTATCACTTCATTCCTTATTCTATCACTTATATTCTTCTAAGTACAGAATATTTTCAGCTCTATTTCTTTTTTATCTATATTAAAATTTCATTTTGAAACATCAAAATTGGTACTAAAAACTGTAATATATATTTTAGTGTCCTTATCGACTTTGCTTCCTATTGCTACACCCTTTTGATATCTCTCGTAATTCTTCCATAATCTAAGAAAATTCTACCTGAATAACAGATTTTGCTTAAAATTTTCATTATTTACCCATATAATAGATACATTTACTTCTCATTTCACACTTTTCTCTAACCATGACTTTGGATTTCACATTTATTGTGAGATTTTTTTCTTCGCATCTCTCAAACAATTTTACATATTAAACTCTGTGATACATATTCATTCTCCGTTAACATGACCACGTCATCACCACACAACAATCCACATACATACAAGCCCATTCGGCATTTATTCTTCAACGTATGAGTTTAAATAAAATATATAACCAGAGTAACATAAAACATCCTTGCTTCACCCCTTTTTTAATACTAAACCACTCAGAATCTAAAATAATCAATCAAAAACTTTAAAATTTATTAATTTAAGCTAACCAATAACACATTTACCCTATCTCAAAGCGGGTTGAATGTGGGGAAGATTTTTTTGTTTATAAAAGTACCATTTGTATTCACAAAAGTCTGTGTTTTTACCCTTGCATCACATTTCTTCCGTCTCACGTAAAGGTTATAAGAAGAAAGTCAGTTTTAGAAAAACTGCTTTTTTCCACTTGAAGTGTGTTATTTCTCACGCAAGACAAAAGTTTTTTATTTTTCTCAGACATAATTATTTTTATTCCGCAACGTAACACGGTTTCTGACTCTTCGAATCAATCTTTTTTTTTCAATAGGCAATCAACTCAAACAAGAATGATTTGTGTCACCAAATTCAAGACGTTATACAAATGTATGAGTCAACATAATAAAACCGATTTTAAAAAATTACAAATTTCGATAATTCAAAGTTTCAACTGGTTAAGCTTCAAAAATTTTACAATCAATCCATAAATGGAAAAGTCATGGAAGAAAGAAGAAACGCAACATTCATTGGACGAGGTAAATATATGGCTTGTAGAAAACCAAATCTGTCTCGCAAAGGTCAACGGAAAAATACATAGTTTCATCATCCAAACCTCACTCGCAGCTGGGATTCTCTACAACACCCATTCTGTAAAAGTGACTAGCCACCACGCAGTGAACTGTCCACGACAAATGACAGACACTTCCATCTTATTAATTCTTATAATATTAAACCATGGTTTCAAAGGGATAGATTAATTTACTACCTTGATCAAAAAGTTTTAGGACTTTATTCATAAAATCGAAAATACAAGTTTATTCATCAAAGTATGGTCCCCTTTAAAGTACTCCCCATCGACTGCAACGCACTTACGCCAGCGCTTGATCTTATCCTCGAAACACCGCTGGTACTCAATTTTCGGTATGTCCATCAGAGCCGTCTCTGATTTTTTTATGACATCCTCTTGGATGCTGTAACGCGTTCCGCGAAGCGGTTTTTTAAGTCGATTGAACAAGAAAAGTCGCAGGGAGCCAGATCATGTGAATTTGAAGGCTGCTGGATAGTAATCGTGTTGTTTTTGGTCAAAAACTCATGGAAATGATGTATTTCGCAATTTCAACGCGGTCCTTTTTTTGCATGAAATTGAGGTGTTTCGGCACCAGTTTTGCAGCGACACGTCTGAGGCCCAAAGCACTAACCAAAATGTCTTGAGCGGATCCATATGCGATGTTCAAGCCCTCTGCCAGCTCTCTAATGGTCGGCCATCGTGAAGTGGTTACAACTTTTTATTTGTACAAGTCTTGCATAACAAGACTGCATAGATTGGATAATCTTTTGCACACTTACGGGAGTAAACTGGAGAAGGATGAATTGATTGAATTATATAGATTTTCTTTATCGTGTAGTTTGACTTGTAATGTATTTTCCGATAAAAGTTAAATTCTATATGTTGATTATGTATCTTTGTCGAAACTACTTTTTGGATAGCCAACTGCTTTAAACAGTCATTTTTTTATATTTTAACATGTAAACTTTGAAATTTATTAATTATGTTCAGCTTGTGGAAACAAATTATTGAATTGTGACGCTCAAATGTTTTTTATAGTTTTATTTTTTTCTAATTTAAGCTTGATGACCACCATTGTCTTTCTTTCTTCCTTCTAACAAGTTCCTATTCCCCTGAACAATTAAGCTCAAATTGAGTTCATCTTCATATTACGCCACTAATCTGCCTCTGGACACGTTCTCTTTATTTCTGTTCATAGTATTTCAATCTTAAAAGTTGAAGGAAAGCTCCTGACCACACATATTTCGTACGCGTGCATCACATGTTTGTTCCTTCAACTTGTCAATTTTGTCTTCTTCGAATAAGTTGATTATTCCGAATTGATTCAATAGAGTAAGATGTTATATGTTCCTGTGGCGTGGAATAGTCTGCATCCAACTGTTAAAGATATGGGTGGCGTCTGCAGTTTTAGGAAGTACTTGAAGAGAACCCTTTTTGGGAGGACACATCAAAATTTATGATCATATATGAACACTACACAGAAACGTTTCATTCCACCTCAAGCCGAATACTTCATTATTATATATGTATATCGGAGAATCTACGGTGTCCCCAACGAATAGCTCTTTCATCCACGTAAAACTCTAGGATTTGTAATGAGAATGTCTAAGTCGTTTGAAAACCAATTGGTGCTCAAAACGTTGTTTAATTCATTGATCCGTAGCAAACTAGAAAGCAATGCTTGCATTTGGAGCCCGGTGGGAGTGCAGAACTCACTCATGGTGGAGAAAGTACAAAAAAATATCTACGATATCTCTATATGAGAGAGTTCGGTGTCTATCCATGGCTTTATCCTACTCAGTTTCTGCTGGGCAGGCTCGGGTATAACTCCTTGATCGTAAGAAGAGATCTGCGTCTCCTGGTATACGTTGTCAAACTCGTTCGAGGAGTTGTGAGCTGTCCAGCATTACTACAAAGATTAGCGTTAAATGTTCCTAATAATTACACTAGACTGCGCCGGCAAGAACTGTTCTCCATAACATACGCAAGAACGGGTCTTCCAGCCGCTATGCCTGTTGGAAGGGCCTTAACTCTTCTCAACGGGATTACTTCGGATATTGACATATTTCATATCACATTACCAAAAGCAAAAGTAAATTTTCTTCTAGGATTGAGCGCGTTAGAAAGCACTCATCAACGTATTTAAGTGACTGTGAATATATGTGTATCATATGTTTGTGTGTATATAACTCGTATGTATCGAGGGTGTGGGCTGAAAAACATCTGGTGTCCCCGTGGCTGGGTTCGCCCTATATTAGTGGGGTGTATTTTGGCCGAGGGGATGCTATTAGATGAGCCCAGACCTTTTGATAGCTTCTGTGTTTGATGTATTGTCTGCAATTTATGTGTTTTTGTTATTCAGGTGTGATCTTGTACATACTATGTTGCTGTCAATAAACCTAATATTTATTTATTTATTTATTATTTAGTATGTACGCATAAACATTATTTTTTTCTATGTAATTTTTCTTCTTTTTTAATATGTCTTGTATTTTTAAAAGTATTGTAATTGGGCTAAGCTTGTTTTGTAAAAAATAAATAAATACATTATTTATAAATTGTAAAAAAAATTAATTGTATAACTATATCAAATTTCCATACGAGATAGCTTACCTTTTTGTGTGTTCCTGTTTTTTTGTTTGAAAAAACATGTTTTTGCTTATGAGTTAACTAAGACGAAGAAGAGCACTCCGAGATAGAAACAAGCATATAGTGTAAGTATGAGTGAAAGGTGCAGTAGAGAAAGACCAAAGCACACTGTCTTCCGACCTGTAGATTGCGGGTTCGATTTTTGCTATTCGATTCTTGGTTTTCACTGAAGGTCTCATATACATTTTTCTATATGTACTGTGTATTATACAAAGAGTGTGTTATACACAATTCGCTCGGGCGCTGTTATAGCTGCCAGATGTGATTCGTTTAATGATAGTGTATTCGAGTCCCGAGTTAGAGCGACCTTGAGGTGAGTTTACTCTCTAAACAGCGCTATATAAAAACCATTTTGAAGTAAACAAAATTCATTAGTATTTTTAATGTTTTAAAAACGTTTAAGTTTTCTTTTGAAAATAACGTTATAACCTTTCTCCCAGCAATTGGTACTAATCTGTATGTATAACTATTATCTGGTTAGTGGGATGATATTTTCGTTTGACAATAAACACGCCATTTGCAAATAAAATAAACTAATAATAGTTTAAATGTAAACTGGGTTTTCATTGTTAGATTCAACTAAATAAAAATTTTAATCTGCTTTGTTTGAACTTTGAACGCAAAGGGCTATTTTCATAAATATCCTTGTGATTTATTTGTAATCCAGAACAGGCACGAAGTCGAACGCAATCAAGTTATCGAAATCCCAGTAAATTTACCCCGTAATCCACGCACTTATCTCAAAAATAGATTTGCCGTTAAGGTGTTCATAAACTCTCATAACTTAAGTTTCGCCTTCATCCATAACACATAAATAAGCGAAAAATCCGATATAAAAGTCTCGAAATACCCGCTTTGACATTTTTGTCACGTTTATTCATTTTGAATAGAGCTCTCCCAATAATATTTTTTTTCCTCTCGAATCCTCGGCAAGAGAAAGAAAAGCACGAACCTCTTTCTCTTTTCCCTCCACTCTCTCTATTCCTTATTCTATTCACTTCTTAAAAGCGATTGAAATGTATGACAATGTATCAAGATTTACAGACTAATAAAAAAACCCAATAAAGATGGGTTTAACTGCTAAAGATGGGTTTAACTACTAAAGTTTTCATTATGTAAGGTCTATGGGAATAATCTAGTTAATTTTACACAAAAGATCTCCTACGATGGTTCACATCAGTATATTAGTGTCAACTTTAATGTATCGGATTTTTAAACACCACTACACAGTACAAATGTGAGTGGAATACGTGGTAGAGGAAGACTTAAGAAAGTATGGTTGGATTATATACATTATATTTTGAATGTACGGAATGGAAGGTATCGTTCAAGTACGGAATGGAAGAGGAAGAGGGAGAGGAAAATGTGTGATGCGGTATGAAAGACTTGCGTTCTCTCCTCTTTGCCTTACCCGACAGGGAAACGGGTTGATGGTAAAGGGTCTTTCAAATTGAGTATTTTTTTTATACTATTTTTTTAAATTCTTGAATAAAATGCACAATTTGCTTTGATTTCAAAAACTTTTTATTGGTCATTGAAGTATAATGTATGACATTTATCATGATATTATAAACACAAAAAAACAATATCCGCCAAATGTCCACCTCTTGCAGCTCCACAGATGTCCACTCTTTTGTCAAAATTTTCGATGAGATTTTGGCATAATTGCGGTTCAACTCACCAATAACGCGAATAATTTCGTCCTTCAGCTCAGGAATTGATTGGGAGTCATTCTTATGGACCTGATTTTTCATGTAACCCCAGAGAAAACAGTCCAACGGTGTCAGATCATATGATCTTGGTGGACAATTAACATCACCGTTTGCGGATATTACAATACATAAAATAATTCAACAATTTGAACGCATTGTTGTATTGTATACGACTCCATTTTTATAAATGTTATTCATTACACTTCTCAAATGTCACAAGACCCAGGCAAGTTCGCTACGCCATCTGTGTTTTATCCAAGAATTAAAAAAAACTGCTAAATTTGAAAGACCCTTTAGTTTATTTAATTAACGAAACAACAGTGTCTTTCTTTACAAATGAACATGTGACAGGTTATACAAGTACTTAAAATTATTGACAAAGAATACAAAACTTTATCGTAAACTAACATTAAGATACAAAAAGCAGTAGTAATAATAAATTACAGTCATTGTTTAAAATTATTTAATAATTATATGTATATTTAAGTGCATATGTATGTGTACGACAAAATATTACCAAACTTCACCAAGCAGACTTACGTAATTGTCGAAGACTTATTTTATAGAGGTAACGAACTCAGATTTATTTTTAGTGGAACAACGCTTACATAGAATAAAAATTGGATTTTTTGAGAATTTTATGGACAGATCTTGAGATATAGAAAACACATGGGCTCACTTGTAGAACGAGATGCAAGTTGCTTTGCAGAATCAAAACCTTCGACATGTTGATGCAGGGTTACTCAACTCCAGAGGCAAAGTATTATCCTTAATGTTTTATTTATACTAGGTTATTTATATTAACCCTCCGATTAGTGACAAGGTCCGTGGGGACATTTTCGATTTTTGTTTGCTCACAACTTTCTCTTTGTATGTTTTGAAAACGTGATGTTGTATGTATTCCAAAAAAAAAACATGCTGAAGCGATTAAAATCGGTTTCAAAGCGGTAAGATTACTCGTTCATGTTTTATTACGGTTTGAAAACATTTTGTACGGGGATCAGGTACAAGATCTTTAGGGACCTTATACCTGAATTGTACCATTATTGAAAGAAATCGTAAATAAATTGTGTTTGCCGTGCCGAAGAAGAATGAGTCGGTCCTTCCTCTTGTATACGAATACAATGCATTATTGTTGTTCGGTAGATAATGAAACCGATAAGCGAAAGCCAATGGTCATTTTGGACTACAATGCCCATAAATCTGGGGTGTGGACACAATGGATCAGATGCTTGGCACTTATTCATGCAAACGTTCAACAAATCGTTGGCCACTTGCAATGTTCTACAACATGATAGATATTGCTGCATTGACCGCATTCGTAATTTACGATGAGATGAAGCCTGTTCAAAAAACAGACAAGCGACGTTCGTTTTTGCAATTGTTGACGAAACAATTAGCAATTTCAAATATCAAAGAACGAGCCACCAATACACGCATAATGTGCTATCTCAAAATTTGAATTGCTATGGAAGCATTTGATGTAAAGGTAACGTTGAAATTGAATATTGAAACGCACAAACATAGAAATAACATTTTTTTTTATATTTTCCGGTAGTAGCAAGACTAACATCAGGAGCTGCACCTTCATTTGCAACTTATATCGTGCGCAAAACCAGATCATATTGCTATACCTGCAATAAAGCGGTTTGTGCTGAGCATTCAGCATTATTGTATCGGTGCGATACCTGCATTCTTGCGTTAGCTGACCATGGATAAGCAGCACAATATTACATTTATTACCACTTTTATTTTTTACCTGTCAAATAAAACCGGAATTACCAAAAAAACCTTATTTTTTGCCTTTATACTTATATTTTATCCTTCTATATACATTTAGGCACCTTATACAACCATAAGCTAACATAACCATAAGCTACATAACCATAAACTAAAATTTGTATGGTATTATCACCATACACGCATAATTTGCTATCCCAAAATTCGAATTGCTATGAAAGCATTTGATGTAAAGGTAAAGTTGAAAATGAATATTGAAACGCACAAACATAGAAATAACATCTTTTTTTTATATTTTCCGGTAGTAGCAAGACCAAAATCAGGAGCTGCACCTTCATTTGCATCTGTACGAATCGGCCATCGGGCCAGTTATATCGTGCGCAGAACGGACGCGAGCGCAAAACCAGATCATATTGCTATATCTGCAAAAAAGCAGTTTGTGCTGAGCATTCAGCATTATTGTATCGGTGCGATACCTGCAATATTGCGTTAGCTGACCATGAATCAGCAGCACAATAATACATTTATTACAACTTTTATTTTTTACCTGTCAAATAAAACCTAAATTACCAAAAAAAAACTATTTTTTTTGCCTTTATACTTATTTTTATCCTTCTATATACATTTAGGCACCTTATACAACCATACGCTTACATACAAAACCATCAAGACACAACTGCATGATGATAATACCATACAATTTTTTGACGGTCCCTAGAGACCTTGTCAATTTTTTAACGCCGCCGGTACTGTCACCGATCGGAGGGTTAATAAAGGAGAGCACAAAGTTAGTAGCTATTTCTAAATATTTTTGTGACATTCTGGCGAATACTATATATACTTATATTAAAAATATCTAAATTGTTGCAAAACTCGTTTCCAAATTTTTAATTTGTCGGTAGTAGTGGGTTCGGTTATCGAGTTACATCCCCCTTGTGACTAGAAGGCATTATAAATGGCGCTAGATAAGTTTTTCTTTTATTATTCCATGTAATTTTCAGAATGTGGTGAATTGGTTTTATTAACTCGTACAAGTTTTCTTACTTCTTACATTTTTTTCTTTCATAATATCATTAACTTGATACATCCATGCTTTCTTTAGTCTTCTTCTACCACGCTTTTCGTTAACATTTGTTTTGTTAGTCTATCTTCATTCATACGTTATGCATGCTAAAATCATCGCAGATATCTTTCATTTATCTTACTAAACACACAATCTTAAGTTCATATTCATCCTTCATCACTTCAATTCGTTTTCTATCACAATTATCACTCAATGTATTCTTATCAATGCTTAGTGCAAGCATTTGTAAAATGTTAATTTGGCCCCTTTTATTATTTTACCACGTCCACGTTTCACTCATGTTTATCAAGGTTGGTACTAAAACACTTTTTAAACATATTCTCAAAATATATGTAGTGACATCTTAATCTTTAAAAAAATACTACTTTTTGATTATCTGTTGATGAGCAAAATTTGGGAATGCCTCGAATAACCCTAAAAAAATGTTGTATTACACTGTCGTTGTATGCAGTACAACCTGGTGAACTTCTTGCAATATCTTTTAACCAACCAGATAGGTATGAAAAAGACCTTTAGTGAAAACTAGATTGGAAATCTCAGGGTTGAAAGAAAATGTCTTTTCAACTTGGCCGCGGAGGTCGTCATTTTGGAAATAAATAAAAAACAGGATTGTGGGTATTTTTCATTAGGTTGAAAATGTTTATATAATGATAAAAGAATATAACACGTTTCCTTTTTGTCTATATAATATTGGGGGATAAGCCCATTGAAGTAAACATTCAGGCCTATGTACTCAACTGTGCTCAGAGGAAGATCGGCGATGCGCCCTACAGACAAATATCCCGAAACAATATTGTCTCTCGCACGTGTAAAATTGAGTGCTCGCTAATGGATGTCAATCAGCTCGCCATTACTGTGTCGTACATTTGACAGGTGTATTTCCAAGGAGCCTGTCAAATTTTGAAGGCTTTAAAAAAGGCAGTATTACTTAACTTATTCAAGGTGAATGGCATTTAAGGTAAAATATTTCGGGGTAACTAAGGAGTGTGGTGAATCAATGCTTAATAAAATTAAAATTGTAATTATATGATTTTCAAAAGACTATTTCGTAAGAACAAGATTTGATGCTTCGTTGGAAAATGATGTTTTAAAGCTTATATGTGCATGTTTAACCCAATTACATGAGGTATATCACACCAGCAAGTTATTTAATGGCTGCATAAGGTACTGTGACTTTGTAAATAAAGTTTTGTGTTAATATGTTCTTTACTTTCTGGACGACCCACGTATATTAAAAAAGGACTGGTGATAAGACACTTCCTTAAGTCGTTTTCGATATGTTGAGTAAGGTTAGTAACTTGATCTGATTTGCCAAGTTTAACGCTGCTTGATCAGATGTAATATTTTCATCTTTATTTTATATGATGCGATTCAGAAACATTCTGTCAGTTTTTTAAAAACTGCAGAGTAACGATATAAGTTGGAAGCTTATTGGGATTCTTACTAGATTTAAGCAAGGCATGGCCACATTTTAGCAATATGGCATTCATATGTACAATTGTATAGTTATTTAATATTGTAAGCTATCGACAAAAAAAATCCTCAGATATCTATGGTACAGAACAAAGGGCGATTGTCCAAAATATGCTCACCATGCCGAACTTCTCACGGTGTGTAACGATAGAAGTCTCGAATCAAGAAGGCAAGAATCCATTGCGATATTCCTAATAAAGGTTTTTCAAGGTTGCTTTAACTGTCCCGCGATTCTAGAAGCACTAAGTTTATATGTACCCAATAAATATAGCCGTGCAAGGAATCACCCTCTGTTCTACATACCAACTTACAGGATGAATATCATGGCTAAACACTCAGTCACGCGTGGTATTTATTTATTTATAGAGATATTGAACCAACTGAATGACACGGTTGATATATTCTCGGTACCGTCTATCAGTATGAGAAGAATCCTGGCTGATATTATTCCTAACAAATAAGCTAACGCTAGGCAGACCCTCTTTGTGTAACAGGAGAAATCCGTGCAAAGCGGATAAAAAAAAGGTGCATGGCCGCGCGGTAGCTCACAGAACTTCAGTGTGTATGGGGCCAGTTCGAAGCCCCCACTATGTTACTCCCCTCGAAGGCATTTTTCCACCTAGTACTCGTATTTGGAAGTATAAGGATACCTTTGACTTCGGTCATATCTATTATTTAAAAAAAAGGAAAACACATGCTGGCTTTCTCCGATCGTCTCACTTAGCTGCGCCATTGGATCCAATCAGCGGAAAGGCCGATGAATTTGCTGGTGTGGAGCGGCTCACTCTCTCAAAGAAGAGAAAAGAAGAAAGAAACAAAACACAGCAACAACCCAACGACACACAAATCTGAAAGTAAATGTATCTTTTAGCTTCGTGTGTCATAAATAATTGTTAAGCTAAAAAAGTTAACTCTAATTATTATGACTTAAAAAAGCTCATTGAACTTTTCTAAATCGATCAATATTTGTGTATCTTGAATAGTTTTTGAGAAAATAAACCAGCTATTCTTCAACAAAATTGGATAAGATTTTGATACCGTTAGCAATATAAAATATATCCCTCCTCACGCTTAGAAGGTATTGGGTGTTAACATTAGTTGTGTCCGTTTTCTTTCCAAATTAAAAATGAGCGCCAAAAGTACAACAAAATGGTAAACGCTACGTCATTCGTAAGAAAATTTTCTGCTTTACAAGATATTGTATTTGCTTTTACGTTACATATATTATTTTATTTGATTACAAGTCTTCAAAATGGAATGTCAAGTAGACGAAAGTGAGCATTTTCGACACCTCTTTCTGTTCTCGTTCAATCGAAGGAATAAAGCTGCCAAATCTGCTCGCGATATTTGCGAAGTGTACGGTGAAGATGCTATGAATGCAAGGACAGCTCGTCGATGGTTTTTGCGTTTCAATGATTAATTTAGACCTAAAAGACATGGAGCCTTCCGGACGACCAGTGGACTTCGATGAGGACCGCTTAAACCATATTATTCATGAAGATCCAACTCAAACAACCGTAGAATTGGCAGAGCAGATGAATTGTCGAACGTTGATTTTGGTTGTTTGTCGAACGTTGATTTTTGTTGTTTTCACTCAAAACATGTGGAACCCAAGCGCCGAACTTCTGGACTTTTCCCATTGATTTAAGATGGTGATATACAGTCATGCGACTACAATTCATCTGCTCTGCCAATTCTACGGTGGTTTGAAGGAGGTTTCGAAAATGCTCACTTTCGTCTACTTGACATTCCATTTTGAAGACTTGTAATCAAATAAAATAATATATGTAACGTAAAAGCAAACACAATATCTTGTAGAGCAGAAAATTTTCTTTTGAATGATGTATAACCTTTACCATTTTGTTTTACTTTTGGTGTTCATTTTTAATTTGAAAAAAAAAACGGACACAACTTATGTTAACACCTAATAGTATGCCATATCCAGAAGAAATATTGTAGAATATAGCCACGGAAAAAACCTCACTCAATGTTAGTACATATATTTTTTGAACTATTTATTGCCGGTGTAAACAATTCGATATTTCTTTAATTGGAATGTTTGTCAGAAATACAAAATCAGATATTTTATTAAGGAGTTTAAGTTATAATTAAAATCTGTTTTTTTTCCATCGAAATTTAATTTTGATTCTATCGAATTCGGGACTTATCCGTTCAGTGACCTCGTTGTTTGGATTCGTTCAAAGTTGACTGCCTCCCTGATGTGAACTGGCGTGTCTGGAAAAGGGCAAATGTTCCCATTTCTTAAAAAAACTTCCCTTATAGAAAAAAATTCTCACTGAAACTTAGTGCAATTTTCTCAAAGATGTAAATAAGGGAGTGTGCGAACTTCACGACTCCTCTATTAATTTCATTGAATGTTCGTCCTCAATATTATTGACAGGTTAAAAATAAATATATGTAAGTTAAGTGTTAGGGCTGGAAGGTGGTGGCGACGGTCATTAGATGAAGTATTACCAGCATCTATATTTGATAAGAAAACCGTAGAAAACTTACCAAGGGAAGACGAAATACAAAGTAACCTTTAATGATCTTTCGATATGTGATAGTGACACATTCGACTTTAAATATGTTATAATGCACAAAAATGTATGTAGTGTTCATATCATCATATATTTTTATTTATTTTATTTATTTACACATGACAAGAAATATACACAATTAGCGAAAAAACAACAGGTAATTTAATTTGGACATACACTTTTAATGGATCTGGGTTTGTTGCCTTTCATTGGTCGTGTCCCCAGTAAACTAGGCTTTTGCCTGTATCTCACTGAGGATATTTAGCATGAAAAAACAAATCGATACTTCTTTCAGATTTTCGATTACACAAAAACAAAACCCCGTTGCACATTCTCATCAACCTGACAAACAGTGACACTCAATTAAAACTGGAAACATCATGCGAAATCAAATTCCTCACACATCATCACTCTAGAAAGATCAAAAATGTTCATCCCATAATATACTGCACACAATCATAAAAATAAAAACAAAATAAATATTTATTTTTTTCTTTTTAAATATAGCGTTGTGAGTTTTCATCCAGCAACTGACACTAATACGCGTAACTCTCATGTGTTTGGTTAAAAGAGATTGCAATTAGGTTATGAACTCACCATTTTTATAATTTACAGTAAATATAGTTCGATCTCACATCTATCCACGCTGTTACGGCGTCTATCAAACTGATATACCGTAAGAAAGTGTTGACTGACATAAGGCAAAGTATATAATTTTAAGAATATTTTCACTGACCACATTTCGAATCATACGGAATATGTATCCTAGTTTTCTGATTTTTGTGCTCAAAGTGTTAATATGAACCTCCCAACGAAGGAACTGATCAACAAAAACTCCAAGATACTTTATACTATCAACCCTTTCCAAAGAAACACAACTACAGTCAGACATGGGTGAACAAGTGTGCAGTGTTATGCATTTATTTGTAGGTGCTTGAGTTCTTGTAGATATGCTAAATGTGATGTATTTAGTTTTTTGGGAAATTAAAGTCAATAAATTTGAGTCCATCCATTTAACTAAACGTTATTCTTCGTTTGCCTTTGAAAATACATCATCCCATATACGAGTATAAAGAGAACTTTTGATAAGTAATTCATGTTAAGAGAAATCGAATAAGAAAATAAACAAACATTTTATTTTAATTTATTATACTCGTATATATATAAATATGTATTTTTTAAAGGGATTTTTTAAATGTAATAAAGTCATACACTACATGGTTAGAAATATTATCAAGTAAACATACAAGGCGAAAATAAAACGTTCGGTTACATAATCAACAAACGATAGGTAAGGGGTGAATTGAGTTCAATGCCTAGCGAAAAATTGGCAAAGATGCGTAGGAAATTGGGTGTGTTATTGTTCTTAGTTTAAGGAGTATTATTTATACATAAAGGTATAATATCGTATTTGAATCTTTCGGTATAGTAACGCATTTAATTTTTTTAGGAAGTTAACTATGTTTTAAACAAGAATTGAAATGTTTATTAATATTAGGCAGTCCATTTACGATGAGGTTGATTTGTACCATTCTATAGGAAATAAATTCAACATCAGAATTGAGGAGGTAATAATATTAAAAAAAGAACATGTCCACCAAATCAGAATGTTGGGAAATTGCAAAAAACTGTTTGCATTAAAAATATATGACATAATAATTCATTGTAAAAATATCTGAAATCCTTAAAATGGCTTAAGGTGACTTGATTTGTTGTTTAAAATCGAATCATAATAATTAAAATAGTTATTCTTGTTTAAAATATGGACATGATCCTTTTTGAGTGAACAATTGTACTTTAATCTTTTTTGATTGAACAGGTCTGGGACATGATGTTTTTTGTTCGATTTAAAAAAAATATTATGCAGATGCTGTAAAAATAATTTGGTATATTAATTTATTTTATTTTAATCAAATAAAATAAGTAAAGTGTTACACAATAAGAAGAAATATTACTATAAAACTATAAATATACTATATGTAGGTAGATACAGCTGTATAATGACATTACACTGCACGTACGATTTAAAACTGACAGTTGCAAGTGAACTGGTTTGAATTTAGACACAATCGGAAAGCTATAATTGGTCAATTCGGACATGATCTTTTTTGATTGGTTTGAAGTCTGGGCAAGATTCATTTTGAAAAAAATACTGGTTGTTTATTATGATTTTAAAATGATTTTTATGCTTTTTTCATTCAAATTAACATGTTTAACGGCTTTGTACCATCGATAAGAAGAAATCTGCTTTATCAACTCATTTTTTGTATCCGATGGATTTGATATTTTTTTAATGTTACCTCCTCAATTATATTCCATATGAGACGAAATTAGACCTAAACACCTATATATATCTCGCTTCACGGATCCTCTTTTAACGGAAGTTCGTTTTAGCTGTAAGATTTCTTGAGAATTAACACTCACGAAATTAGTTGACGCTGCTTTACATTTTCAAAAAGGAATTCAAATCTTAGTTGAAATGAATGCAGACAAAAATGTTGCTCAAAGATTGTATTCTGTTGTTAGCTTAAAGAAAAAAATGTAAAAGATTCAAAATACTTTGGATGAATATTTTTGTTTAGTTCCTGCTTCCCAATATTCAAATTCTGATGAATATTCTTATTCGTAATTATTTATGTTAAGATTCTCTGTCTTCAAATTCTGACATGGAATATTCTTATTCTTCATCGTTAATGTTCAAATTCTCTATCTTCAAATTCTGATATGGAATATTCTTATTCTTCATCGTTAATGTTCAAATTCTCTATCTTCAAATTCTGACATGGAATATTCTTATTCTTCATCGTTAATGTTCAAATTTTCTATCTTCAAATTCTGACATGGAATATTCTTATTCTTCATCGTTAATGTTCAAATTCTCTATCTTCAAATTCTGATATGGAATATTCTTATTCTTCATCGTTAATGTTCAAATTCTCTATCTTCAAATTCTGACATGGAATATTCTTATTCTTCATCGTTAATGTTCAAATTCTCTATCTTCAAATTCTGACATGGAATATTCTTATTCTTCATCGTTAATGTTCAAATTCTCTATCTTCAAATTCTGACATGGAATATTCTTATTCTTCATCGTTAATGTTCAAATTCTCTATCTTCAAATTCTGATACGGAATATTCTTATTCTTCATTAACAATGTTAAATTTCTCTATATAAGAATAATGTATGCAATGGCTCCTTTTTCAGGGCATTGCTGAATCTGATAATGTATTTGCAAATTGGGACATAGTGGTGGGGATCTTATTTATTTATTTAACACTTTTATTGCAATACAATTTGGCGGTCTAATTGCCAGGCGGCAATCTCTTCCAACCAACCAGACAAAAGTAAATGAAGCAAGTTACGTGGTCGCATAACTCATTCAAATGACTATCCATCCCCACGAAATCCATAAACATATACATGAGCACATGCCCACGAACCCCACAAAGACGGACAATCACCCGAACATTATTTTTCATATTAAGTGAGATATCATCAATCAAAAGCAAAGGAAGGGATGGTGGAGAGGAAAGGAAAAGAAAAATCAGGAATGAAACACGTTATTTTACTGACTAGAAATTAAGAGGTTTTTCAGTCGCTTCTTAAAGCATGCCAAGGACGGAGCGAGTCTTGTATTGGTTTGTAACTGATTTCAGAGTCTCACTGCATGGACAGTAAAGGACGACGTAAAGAAGGAGGAGCGGTGAACTGGAAAGGCCAATAAACAATCTCTGTTTGAGCGTAGCTCTAATCCATGATTGGAAAGACGCTGAAAAATGTGGATCTTATTGTGTATGATGTATTTCGTTTAAATATATAGTACAGTAGAATTTTTGATCTTCACGCATTATACGAGTAACATTTGTACATATATCAATACAGAGTGTGATTATTTGTTATCTATAACATATTGCTGTTATGTTTTGTTTTTCTTTTGTATATTAAACTGAGTATTACGTATTTCTATAAATGTTTTTTTTTATTAATATTCCTTTCAGAAACGAGAGTATTTAATTGACCAACAGGAATTTCCTGTAAATCAGTCAGTAGGTCTACGTTATCTGAACATAGAAATGAAACATGATGAAGGAAGAGGAATTTGATTTTTAATTTTTTTTTTGAAATGTTTGTCTTTAAACTGTTGCTTTAATTGTTGTTTTTTCCCCTTAGCATGTAAAAAAGGAATAAATTAAAAAAAAATATGTGGATGTTTTTTCTCCTCGGCATAGTACAGAATTAAAAAAAAAATCATTATTATTTCATTGATATCTTATTTTTCACGGAACAAGTCATGCACATTTATATATAGAAAATAATAGTTCGATATAAGGAATGTTTCGATTTAAAGCTAACTTTCTAGGAACGTATATCTTCTGTAAAGTGAAGTATGGGTGTACTTTATCTGCATTTAAAGATGCAACTGTGACGAAATTAGGGTTTTCCCTTTGTAGGGACTCTTCCGAGAAGTACTTGGGGTATATTCCGCAACCATTCAGGTGTTAGATTGATTGAATGTCACAACACATGCATAATGATTTGCGCCAAGATTATATTTTGTTTCTACCCTCGTGGGTAAGTGCGTAGGCGATTAAGCGACCTCTAAATGTCCCATGTCCTCAAAGACTTTTACATCTAATATAGCAACAGACACCTGTAGGAGAAATCCTATTAAATATATTAAACTTTTCCATTGAGGTGGTCTGAAATATCAATTAAAAAAATAGATGCATTTAAATTGATTAAAGTTTCAACAGATCTTGAAGAATTTAAATAAACAAATAAAGAGATGGAATCTGTTAAAACCAAATCATGCAAATTGAAAGAGAAGTTTGAATATATAAGACCTGTTTCAATTAGGTCGATCATGACTTATAATGTTGAAACTAATGCCGGCAAAAATATGATCTGAAGAGCCTTCATCGAACTGATCTCGTATCAGAATATTATGAACCATTGCAGAAAAATCTCTCAAAGATAATGTCAGAAACTCTCACATTCGAAAAGCCTGTACTACAGAAGATATCGTCTGATGAAGTAGGCGGTACTGGCGTGACCATATCAATAAGATGTTCGTTCGTTGCTGGGCCTCGTAGTCGAGGATCCCCTCGCCATTCCAACGTCAAGTCAGTTGGAGAGCAAATCTGTGCAGTGGACTTTTTTTTTTTCGAGTTAGTCGCTGTACATCAACAATATCACCTGCTACGCCACTGTACTGTATACAATAGCACACCGAAGTGAGACGATCGGAGCACACCGGCATGTTTTCTCCCTCTTTTTGAAATAATAGATAGGACCGAAGTCAAGGGTATCCTTATATCCTCAAATACTAGGCGGGAAAAATGCCTGTGTCATTCGAGGAAGTACCACAGTGGGGGGGTTTGAACCGACGACTTTCCGCATGGAAGTCCAGTGCGTCATCACGCGGCCATGCATCTCATATGCATAGGATAAGCGGACACAGAAGCCCATACATGGTGGCACACGAGATCTCAGCAGAACATCTTATGCCAGGAAGATCGCCTGAAAGGTGGAGACAGATAGTGCCTGTCTCCTAAGAATGATTTTCGTAACAACAGTTTCATAGTCTATATAAAAAATACAGAAAGAATAAATAAATAAAATTAAATACAATAATTGTTACTACAAAAACAATTTTCTATATTGATTAAGTAATATATTCGCATAATTTTAATTTCAAACCTTAATTTTTTGCATGTTCCGATTTTCATTACGTAATAATTTATTCTTTCGTGGCATGTCGTTTTACTTTTTTGATCTAATTATTTTCTTTTTTAAATTACTTCTTTCCTATTTTAATCTATTTTAGAGGAACAGCCTTTGAGGTATTATAGAGGCAATTAAGATGGTTTAAGGGGTGAATGTGAAAAATATACTTGTACTCTTTTTTAAGAAATATATTTTTATGACATGTAAGTACTATGCTCACATTATAGGAACATTATCTGTTGTCATAGGAAAACTAGAACGGCTTGTAAGGAGGTCTTTTTCTCGTAATTTAATTCTTAGCTTAAATACTCGATGTTAGACGGGAATTCGGTTTTATTCAGGATGGGAACTCGATTTGTCTCCAATATCGATGACCGTGGATGGTAGGAATCTGAATCTTTTTTATGTTGGTAATCGAACAGAAATTTCCATCCAGAAGACTAGCATTCTACCAACTAGGCCACGGAGGACGCAATATTAAGAACTATTATATAATTATGCATTAAACAAAAATAAATTCTTAAATATCATAGTTCTTTACAGAGAACATAATAAATAATAATGGTTTGATCCAAGAAATCAATTTTTATGTATATGTATTGTGGATATTTTCAGTTTTAGAGGGTTTTATAGGGGTAGTCGAAAATTTGCTACATACCCCTATTAAGAAGGCTGGAATGAATAAGGGAGGATATATCCAGCGAAATTGTTAAGGTAAAATAATAAAAGTTAATATGGGTTGTACATAAAAATACCAAGAAAATTTGAACATTGTCAATTTTCTACAGATTTCGTTAAATAAAACGAAAAAAAATATCCTTTGTAGGTTTGACCCCATCTTATTTTCGAGCCATGCGTTTTCGATATAAAAATCCTTTTTTTATTATGTTTTGCGATCAAAATAAACAATCTTCGTGTATGCGAACGCGCGCCGCAGACGTTTTAATGTTTGTAAAGAAAATATGAACATTTACTCGTATGTAAAAATACAAAAAAATGTTCGTTGTTTCGTCTTTAAAATATTATTTATGCGTCTTTAAAATATTATTACTAAATCTTCTTCCGTTCGGTACTAGAGTTCAAGAACGTATAAATCTTCTTCCGTTCGGTATTAGAGTTCAAGAGCGCTTAAATCTTCTTCCGTTCGATGTTAGAGTCCAGGAGCATCTAAATCTTCTTCCGTTTGGTACTAGAGTTCAAGAGCGTCTAAATCTTCTTCCGTTCGGTACTAGAGTTCAAGAGCGCCTAAATCTTCTTCCGTTCGGTATTAGAGTCCAAAAACGCCTAAATTTCCTATAAATACATATCCGCTTCGCTTCGTCCACATCCATACACCTTCTCATATAGTTTTTTTATATTTCTCTTACTCCTTACCTTTTCTTTTCCCAATATTTCATTCACTTTTTTCGGTCACCGTCTACCACGACACCCACTCCAGCTTGCATTGTAAAGTTGTTAAGTTAGTTTTTCTTCACCCATTCGTTTAATTTACATAAACCAGTTCATCGTGCTATTTTTCACCCTACTTGTTGCAACATATTGATAGTAGCATGCATTGAAAAATTCTTCAAAAGCACCAGTTTGCATTGACGAGTAATGGGAGAACTAGCTTGCATTAATAAATACTTTGATAGTATTATATTAGGTTTATGAATACTTTGAGAGTACTAGATTAGGTTTATGAATACTTTGAGAGTACTAGATTAGCTTTATGAATACTTTGAGAGTACTAGATTAGGTTTATGAATACTTTGATAGTACTAGATTAGGTTTATGAATACTTTGAGAGAACTAGATTAGGTTTATGAATACTTTGATAGTACTAGATTAGGTTTATGAATACTTTGATAGTACTAGATTAGGTTTATGAATACTTTGAGAGTACTAGCTTGCATCGACATTGTTGTCTTTCTAAATGTTACATTTTTTTAAATATCGTTATAATTCACTTTCAAAGCTATATCGTTCAGTCATTCATTACAATGGAACCAGATAATAAAACAAATGAATCTATAAAATAATACTTAAAAACCATTCGCAATCTTTATATCGAAATTCATACAAATCATCTAAATGTTCACAATGTGTATGAGGTAAAAAATATTTAGGACAAATACTTTGAAAAAAATATATTATTGATTTTTTTGATAAAAAATTGTTTTAATTATACAATTGAAATTCGTCGTTACTGGGCCTCGTAGACGACGCCCCCTTCGTCATTCCAACCTCAATTCTGTTGTTAAGTGAAGCTGTACTGTGAAGTTATTGTTTATTTCTTATTTTCTTTTCTTTTAGTGAGTGAACCGTTGCATACCAGCAAACTCACCGGTCATATCGCTGTACTGTATCCTATGGCACACCGAAGTGAGACAATTGGAGCACACCGGCATTTTTCTTCTATTAAATAATAGATATAACCAACGTCATAGACATCCTTACATCTCCGAACACTTGGCGGGAAATAATCCTGTTTCATTCGAGGGGATCAGTACAGGATTCGAACGGAATTTCGCACGGAATTCCATTGTGATACCGCGCGGCCATGCACCTTAATTGTTAAATACAATTGAAATTAACCTACGACCGAAAGCACTCGTTAAAGCACCAGAAATGAAGGTCTAGTGACGTATAACTGACAAAACACTTAGATACAAAAATAAATACAGAAATGAGATACTGTTTGAAACCAAAGATATCATTAGATGAGGAAGACAGATAAGAGGTTATTGGTGGAATCATTATAAAATAATGTACCAGATCTGGTTTCCCCGTGTTGTTTCTCATGGTCACCCCATAGAAAGCTGACCACAAGGTAGATCCAAAAATCCCAGAAATCATGCAGAAAATACAAATCAAGAATGTATTGCAAGTAAAAGCTTTTAATTAATTATATTACATAAAGATGACATAAAAATCAATATAGAGAAATCGAAAATATTCCTAATTTCAGGTACCCCTTAAATCAGCTGAAAATGTCAACATCAATCATTTTTTTCAATCTGTGCGAATCACGTTTTTCACGGTACCTCCATAATATTTTTATCATTCGAATTTCACATTATTTTTACAATTCATAAATTTCACATAATACGACCAAGAAAACAAAAAAAAATCATTTGAAGAAACCTTACCCAGTTGATCAAGACCTTGAGAACGAGAGAAGGAAATGAAATATATATCGTCAACTTACAGAAATCAATTACAGACCAAACGGCCGGTATCTATTTGCAAAAAGCTCATTCGTTAATGTCCAGTGCTGCTAGCTGACAACACAAAAAGTTCCACGAGTAGGAAATGGAGGCCTGTGTTTTGTCAAATCAATCACGAGCCAACCCTGCCAACCTTGCCCTTGGGACGGAACTCTTAGGGCGAAGGGTCGTAACCTTATGTATCGATTTTCTGCTGAGTTTCGCAGGGGCAGCGCGCTAAGCGATAAAGTATTGTAAATTAATTTGTATTATATTTTCTTATAATATTTTTCGTATATTGAAAAAAGATTCAATTTATAGATATAATTATCAGTATAATTTAGCTTAAGGAATTGCTTGAAGATAACCGTTTTGGGAGGTCATATTAAACATTTCGATGGTATATGGACACTGCAAACACACACTACAGTATACCAAATGTGACTATCACATATTAGAAGATCAACAAGATTACTTTGTAGCTCTTTTTTTCATGGTAAGTTTTCTGTGGTTTTCTTACCAAATATATTTAACTGAACATATGGTGAAACATCCCTTAATATAGTTGACCGTAGCCGTTACCCGATCACTACATCTTGCTGGCGCCCTGTCTCTTTTTCCTGACACACTTCGTATTACTATATTTTATATTATATTTTCCATCTTATATAGCTCACGTCAGGAAATATGTTAAAAGAAACAGCATACGGAAGCAATTCGAGGACAGTAGTAAAGTCATATTCGACTTCTGGAGTATGCAGATGTTCATTATTCTGACGGTCTACGGAATTCTCAGCAATGCCGATAGCACATCTCAAAGGAATCGATTCTGGCACATTCTCGGGCTTTTATCTTTTATGTTTCAGCGATCGATAAGATTATTGGTAATTTAAGCTTTAAGAAGCACCTAAAGACAAAACTTTTTGATAGGTATCATTAAAATGTATAGTTATATATGAACACTACACACATACACTACACTTCATCTAAAGACGAATGTATTACTTTCACACATTAGAAGATGTAAAGGGTCTTTCAAATTGAGCGGTTTTTTTTAATTCTTGAATAAAACACAGATGGCGTCACGAACTTGCCTGGGTCTTGTAACATTTGAGAAATGTAATGTATAACATTTATACTCGTAAAAATGGAGTCGTATACAATACAACAACGTGTTCAAATTGTTGAATTATTTTATGTATCTAATGTTAATTGGCCACCAAGATCATGTGATCTGACACCGTTGGACTATTTTCTCTGAGGTTACGTGAAAAACCAGGTCTATAAGAATGATTTCCAGCCAATTCCTGAGCTGAAGGACGAAATTTGTCGCGTTATTGGTGGGTTAGAACCGCAATTATGCCAAAATGTCATCGAAAATTTCGACAAAAGAGTGGACATATGTGGAGCTGTAAGAGGTGGACATTTGGCGGATGTTGTTTTTTGTGTTTATATGTCATACATTATACGAGTACTTCAATGACCAATAATTTGTTTTTTGAAATCGATGCAAATTGTGTGTTTTATTCAAGAATTGAAAGAATTAGAATTAAAAAACCGCTCAATTTGAAAGACCTTTTTCAATGATTTCTATGTAGTTCTTCTTGCCATGGTAAGTTTTATGTGGTTTTACTCGTATTTCCAAATATGTTTAACTAAACATATGCAGAGATGAAAAATCACATAATATAGTGGACATAGCCACTAGCTTTCGATTCTCACACTTCATTTATATACATATTTATTTATAATGTCTTTAATCTGTCAATAATAGTGGGTTCGACTCCCAGTTTAAGCGCCCTTGAGGAAAGTTTGTGGTCTAATTAATATAGGCGGAATCTTAGTGTTTCCCAAAAACTGGAAGAATTAATTCAACCAACAAGGAAGGTTCAACTTTTTGTAAAATAATAACAAGAACGGAACACATTTTTCAGGTACCATCGGAAAGCAAGAGAAAAGTTTCATTTGAGATGGAGGGATTAAATAAACGAGTTAACAGGATCCTTTTTAAGCGCTGTATTAATATGGTTCAGGATCGGGAGAGAGGGAGAGAAGTGGCGCACTGAGTTTTATACATAGCAGAGAATCACGGCACTTAGTATTAAACATGCGATGATGAAGAAGAAGACAGTATTTACTATCAAAATAACATTACCTTCGATGGCCATATTGCTCCTGAATACCTTTCCACCCCAAAAATTTTACGCCTTTCGTCACCAGATTCCCTGAATCTTTAATCGTGGAGTATTCCATCGGAGTATTGTTCAACAGTATTTGTTCAAGCTCCCAGGGTCCTAAAGTCTAAATCTCTAAATGTTTTAACTATTCTTTGGTCATTTGCTCTGTGAACATGGCTGGTCCAATCTTATCGGCTGGCTCTCATGCTACTGGTGATCCATGTTTATAGAGAAAACGAACGAATCTCTCTATTGCTTCTTGTTTCCGAAGTATCTACTGCAAAATCTGGTCGAGGATCTAATATCATAATTAACACTTCGATATAATTTTGATTGCGTTCAATAAGTGACTACTGGTATGATTATGATATACAGTTGCATCGTTTCTATAATAGATGGAGTGTCCGATAGAAAATAAATGTTTGACATAATAACATTATTTAATTTTTGTAAGTAATTTATTTTTATCAAACACTGTTTAGTAGTAACGGAAATAAATTGGACAGATTAGAGGCACTTGAAATTTCTAAGTCAGTACATCGATCCGAACATCTGTTGAACAGCTATATCCCAAAAATCTCTCTGCTCTTGGCCGAAATCGTCCCATGCCTCCCTCACCCCTCAGCCCCCAACCGTTGAAGAGTGTATATCGGTACCAGTTCGAACAGCATTTAGTCTTGTTTGTGCTCCCC
Organism: Odontocerum albicorne; assembly: GCA_949825065.1. NCBI lineage: Eukaryota > Metazoa > Arthropoda > Insecta > Trichoptera > Odontoceridae > Odontocerum > Odontocerum albicorne. The sequence continues at coordinate 34,231,533 of OX463851.1, forward strand.
TGAAGATGAGGTGAAAGCCTTGAAACCGGTAGGGTTATATCGTCACAAAAAAGTGGAATAAACAGTGTTTGATAAAAATAAATTACTTACAATGTCTTTAAACCTCCACAACGTTAATGCCTTAACTATAAATAATATTATTTAATATTGTCAACTCGTATTTCAATAGTCTGGAACTCAGCTTGTCATGTTATACGTCCCGTATAGGCCAACCTGGCCAAATTCTTTATCCATAGTAAAGTTGATGCTACTAATTATTTGTTCTCTTGCACAACAAGATTGCATAGGTTGGGAAATCAATATGGGCATTGTGTGGATTTTGATGTGACTTTAACTAATAACATGAGAAAATGGGAGTACTAGATCTTACCTGAATGAATTGATTCAATTGTATGGGTTTGCGTCTTATTTTAGTTTTTTTTCTCTATTGTTAAACACTGCTTAGATTTCAAAGTAAAATTTTATTTATTGCCGTTTTTTTCATCTTTTGTATCAAACCTGTCATTTTGCCTTTGAAATGATAGGAGTTTTTCCATGGATGCTACCAGATGAATGTTACAAGTACTTTCAAAATAAGGATTTTATACGAACTTTTTTGATATTCATTTGGTTTATACAATTGGTTTATACAACACACATATTTATTTTCCTTTTGCGATTATCTCTGCTGACGCATTTAAAACTATTTTTTTCATACATGTATCGCCAAATCTGAAAAACAATGTGCGCATTGGGGTACAAGTGCCAACCTTGTTCATAAAAGCGAAGCCTTGGCAGTGAAAGGAAGTAACAGGACCAAAATAAATGCGGGATAAATGTGAATGGAATATCTGGTCCTATAATGTTTGATAGAGTAAGAACTGATAGGATAAAAGATAACTGTTTGTAAGAGATGGATGATATTTAATAGTACTAAAAAGGGTAATTTAAGATGGGTTGACCTGACCACATCTAAATTTAGTAGTAAAAGCCTTATGAAATAAATGTATTATATATGCGTGAAATTAACTGAGAGGAAGAGGTATACTGCATGGAAAGAAAAAGTCCGCAAGTTATGGAAAATATTGAATGAATATGGTGCTGAAAGTAAATAAATACGAGGTTTTGTGTCATTATACGCTGAAAGTAGAACATTTATTTGAATTTTCTAATTCTTAATTAAAAATGGAGTTCTACGAATTGAAAATCAAAACAATAATTAGTGTTTAGGTCGAACTATGAATACAGGTCAAAGAGAACAAAATTGGATATAACTATAAGGTTATTTGTTTTTAGTAGAATTAATAATTCACTAGTGTTGATAAATACTAACAAATATAATCATGATATATGTATACATGTTCTTTACGGTGCCTTGACTTACTGAAGGAATTACAGAGGTCAAAGAGATGTATACAAATGTAAAATGAGAATGCTTGTGGGAATGGTAGTATTAGTGAAGAATGTAGTAGAATTGTGGAAGTGAAACGTGGGAAAGTACTAAAATGAGCTGAATAAATGCGGTAAAAATGTATGCGCTTATAAGAATACATGAGAGGAAAATGTATGATAGAATAAGGAACAAAGTGATAAGGTATGAATGTGAACTTAACACTTGCCACCCTGTGATGGATAGCGAGTGACCAAGACTTATATTTTATTTGATTATTCGACGTTTTAATACAATATAAAATGATTTCTATAGCTAATTACAAAAAATAACTTAGCAGATTTTGCATTATTTTAATTTAAAACATATTTTTTTTACTGGACGCTTAGCTTCCAGCACCGTGGCTGGCGGATTTTTTTAGCACAGTAAGGCAAGTGTCAAGGCTGATGTATTGAGAAGGGGAAAAATAGTATTGTTAGATAATTTGGGCATATGCAACGAATAAAGACTGACAAAACAAATATAAAGCGCAAATTTGAGAGAAAGGTGTGTTAGAAAAATACAAAAAAAAGCATGGTTGGGTCAAGTGAATGATATTTTAAAAGAAAAAAATATAAAAAGTAGGAGGAATTGTAGGAGTTATAAAAATGTAGAAAAGGTGAAAGTCTAGCACTTTCTCCTCTCTGCCTACCCTGACAGGAAATGGTGTTATTATATGTTTGTGTATGAAATAGTAAGATAAACTTTTAAGGAGGGAAAGGTGATAAGTTTGAGGAATCGAAGAGTAACATACATATGACGAGATGGTAACGGATGAGTCAAGAGCTGTGTACTTGGACAGAAAGGCGTGGAGATCTGTCCCGTCTGCCTACCTTAAAAGTGACATGACGTGATTATATTGTACGATACTTTAGTTATATACAGTAAAAACTGGTTAAATTAATATCAATCAACCAAAAAGATTCTGAATAGGCTTTAAGTTAAAACCATCTGGAATAAAAACTGGGTTTTAACACAAATGGAACCTGCAACCCTTTGGTTAGAAAATAGATGTCATACCAACTAAGTCACTGAGGTGGCCTCTGTTATATTGTAATAATAATGTATGTCTATCTTAAAATAATAATAATCTTCTCGAATGTTGTTAAATAAAATATTATTTGGATCTCAATTTCTGTCATGAATTACATTTTTCTTCCTCTGGCATTCATAAAATATGAACATGTCTCTTTTTTACATCAACTGTCGCATGTAACTTCATAAAACATAATTTTGCGGGAACAAAGTTGAACACTTTGTGAGAAAATAGCGGAAAATAAGGAAGTTTACATACAAAAAATATCCAACAGAAAATTCAATCTGTTTTGAAATATTTGAGCTAAAGACGAATACCAAATGAGTGCAAAGTAAAGAGTATACAAATTATATTCAGAACTCTTTCAAGAAGTAGAAAACACTAGAAATAAATAGATAACTGAACCGACGAACATGTTTTCAAAACTCTTGAAAGAGAAATGAGAAAAATGAAAGAGGTTTGAAAAATGGAAAGTTTGTAGGAGATGATGAATAGCCATTGAAATTTTCAAGGCAGCAAGCGACGAAATAAACCTGTGTTCTTCGAGTAGAGTAGTACAAGGGACCTTCTGCATATAAGTCTAGTGCGTTATCTCGTGAGCATGTACCTCACAAGAGGAAAATCAGACTAGTTGTGAATCCGCCAGGAATCGAACCTAGGGTGCTCGCTTGCTTAGTGTAAGTGCTAATCGTTGGACCACGGCTGAGGGCTATACATGCATGGGATGTTTAAATGTGAAGGATGTGCTAGCGTAAAACACACCAAAGGAACTGATGGCCGCTTTCTAATTCTTCCCCAATCATCAGATTAAATAAAGAAAAAAAATCTTACAATGTAAGTAAATATGTCTTCAAAACAGCCAATAAATCTAGTGTCAGGAACAGATCAAAACAGCCAATAAATCTAGTGTCAGGAACAGATCAAAACAGCCAACAAATCTAGTGTCAGGAACAGATTAAAACAGCCAATGAATCTAGTGTCAGGAACAGATCAAAACAACCAATAAATCTAGTGTCAGGAACAGATCAAAACAGTCAATAAATCTAGTGTCATTGTAATTTACGCTCCCCTGAAGATGAGGTGAAAGCCTTGAAACCGGTAGGGTTATACCGTCACAAAAAAGTGGAATAAACAGTGTTTGATAAAAATAAATTACAATGTCTTTAAACCTCCACAACGTTAATGCCTTAACTATAAACAACAAATCTAGTGTCAGGAACAGATCAAAACAGCCAATAAATCTAATGTCAGGAGTTATTTGACTCAAGTCTGTCTAAACCAATATGATCAATGACCAATGTGAAAGAGGCAAATGCTGTGTGGATGGATAGCAAGGCGTGGAGATCTGTCTTCTCTGTTTACTACAAAAAGAACATTGCGTTATGGTATATGCTTAAATAAATAATTAGTAGGCTAGACTTTTTTTTCAAATAAACGTTCACATTGTGCGATATTTCGTCCTCGCGAAATATAAATTCTATTATTATCAGCAAGATGGATGTACGTATTTAATTGACATTTGGAATTGTGCCCCGCAACACTAATGCCTTGTTTGATCTTTGACAGTTTTTTCCTCCAAATTTTCTTCCCTTTTATCTGCTTTGCTAAAGGGTGACTGGTATAAAAGGTTGAAAAATATTTAGTATTCTTTTGGCTGCTAAACAGAGGTTATGGTCTTAAAAAATAACTCTAATTTTATACATGTATATAAATAGAGATTATCTATTGGCCTTTCCAGTTCCCCGCTCCTTTTTCTTACGTCTTCCTTTACTGTCCATGCAGTGAGACTTTGAAATCAGTTACAAACCATATACGACTCGCTCCGTCCTTGGCATGCTTTAAGAAGCGACTGAAAAAACTCTTCATTTCTAGTCAGTAAAATAACGTATTTCATTCGTGATTTTTCTTTTCCTTTCCTCTCCACAATCCTTTCCTTTCCTTTTGATTGATAATATTTCCCTTTATATGAAAAAGAATACTAAGGTGATTGTTCGTCTTTGTGGGGCTCGTGGGCATATCCTCAGGTACGTGTTTATGGATTTCGTGGGGATGGATAGTCGTTTGAATGATTTATGCGACCACGTAACTTGCTTCATTTACTTTTGTCTGGTTGGTTGGAAGAGATTGCCGCTTGGCAATAATCCCACCAGATTGTATTTGCAAAAAAAGTGTTTAATAAATCAATACCATTATGCCGTTTCCTTGTCGGGATGAGCAGAAAAGAAAGAGTGCCTGACTTCTCTGTCTCGGCACATATCTTCCACGCCTCTTCCACATCGATCCAACTTCTCATACAACGTCTACGATTTCACTGTTTCTCACTTCTTTCTTTCTTAATATCATCCACTTGTTATAAGCTGGAAAAACTAAAGGAGCACCATATAAAAAAAAGGGATCTGCACATTAATATCTGATGTATTCATTCTGCCTTCATTCAATCATTGACCCTCCACAATTTTTCCTTACTGCACGTATCCCCACATCTTACTCTTGTCCTTCTTCTGTCAAGTCAAGATTCACTTCCATATATCAAGGTCACGGATATATTGCAATTTTTGTTATTGTTAATATTGTGCGGTTGTTGTATATAACATTAAGTGATCCGTTTACCTTGATCCCTGTCGCAATCTTTCTTTCAACTCGCCCATCACACATAAACATATTTCCCAGCTAACAGAACTCTTTAACATGCTCTAGTTTTTTGGATTTAACCCATACATCGCACGCTTTCCCAAAAGATATTTTAATATATGTTGTCAAGGAAACACTGTACTGAGAATAACACATGGAGTGACAGTGTATGACAGAATAAAGTAAGTAGGAATGAACATGAAATTAAGGCTAATGTTTGCTTTGGTTTGCTGATATTTACGTTTCCTGTTTACTAAAACCAAAGTTTTCCTTGTTCATTCTCTACTCTTTTCGGTTTTTGACTATGCGGACATTCGCATGATAGTTCGATTAATTACAGCGTCTTCAATATGTTTATCTTTTATTTATTTTTAACCTGAGAAAGTACGATCACATCACTTTACACAAGCTGAAATTGTAGACCGTGAGTTTATGACCTTTACTGTTCATACAGTGAGACCCTGGGACCAGTTATTAACTTATGTTAGACTCGCTCTCTTATTGACATGTTTTAAAAAGCGAATGAAAGAGCTCTTAATTTTAAGTCAGTAATGTAACGTACTTTGATTGATGATATCTTCGTTTTATTTTTACTAAGTTATTACTACGCGCTCCATGAAACATTAGCATGGGTTTCTGGATTCGTCAATACTCACAGTAGATCCGGCCAATGTTTGTGGCCTTCCTTATAAATTCCATAAGATTTTCCAACGATGCCCAAAAAAATATAAAAGGGCGTAAGAATTAGTCTAATAACAATATTCACATCCGTTACACGTGTGCAAGTGGTATTGTCTCTTTACATGCGATAAAAATGCTAACACGTACGATTACGAACAACAAGTTATATGCCTACTCTACTGGTTCTAAACCCGAAGGCACAATTAAATATATAACATCACGCCGTTTCCCTGCAAGGGTGGACAGAGAAGCTAGAGCGTCTGACTTTCCTATATTGACACACAGCACCTCTTACTACATACTTTATTATCTTTTAACTATCATTAATTTGATCCAACCATACTTTCATTCGTCTTCGTCTACCACACTTCCCACTCACATTAACACAATATTTTTGTTTTGTTAGTATTTTTTTATGCATTTGCTCTACGTGTTCAAACCATCTCAAAGTGCTAATACCTCGTGTATAATTCTTCGTACACGCATTTCTACTGTCCACTTGTCTCTCATATACATTGAAACTTGCACTAAAATACTGTTGTGGACTATCAACTTAATGTCTGGTTTGAGTATATGTATTAGTGCCCCAGTGAATATGTTCTCTATCGTTACACGCCGTTTGATATCCATCGCAACTCTTCCATCATCTGAGAAAATACTTCCTAAATTAAAATGACGAAGGCAATGTAATCTCCTGGCTACGTTCTTCAATATACTGAATCACGATTTTGGATAAGTTTGTTCTCTTAAATAACGTGTTTTTCACCAGAATTATTTTTTCAATTAAAAATGTCTAATTCATTTTCATAATGAAAGAAAGTTTTGCGTTAGAATGAACGAGAAAATGTAAAATTTTATGCAAATGTAATTAAATTTTTTCTTTCAGCGTCACTCGAAGTATTTTTTAGGACGCCCACCCTCGTTAAGAAGGACAACAGCTAAATGACGTTACTGATTAAAATAAAGAAAACTTTTTTTACATCAATTTACCTGATAAATGAAAATAGACAGAGAACACGGAGTGACAAAGATACCGACTTGTTTTGAAATCTACAGAAATTAGTTATTCATAGGACAGACTCCTTATTTCACTTGTGCATAAAAGTGTCAGGACAAGTACTGTGTATATCTCTTTTGATTATAGCTCTGGGTACCAAAGGGAAACGAAACCGCAACTCCAGAGCTGGAAAACTAGTGTGTTATGAAACAGGCCACGGTTTAATAATAATGAAAAGACTATTTATATAACTCCGTTTAGAGAACAAACTCTCCTCAAAGGCATTCAAACTCGGAATTTTAACCCACTATTATTGACAGATTAACACTATTACAAAATAACTACTGTAAAAGTTGAGTGTAAGGATAGGAAGGTGGGGACTGTAGCCTCTAGATTAAATAACTCCTCACATTTGCATATGTTTAAAAAACATACTTGCTAATTAAGCCGCAGATAATGAAGAAGAAAATAATATAACATCAAAAAAATTTTTTAAGTTCCTTAGAGATGCCAGACAATAGTAGTAATAATAATAAAATGATGATTTTCACAGCGTCGTTTAGAGAGTAAAATCAACACGCTCTAACTTGGAAATCGAACTCACTTATTATTGATAGATTAAAATATTAGAAAATAAATACATACGAGTTGAGTGCAATGGCTGGAAAGTGGTAGCTGCAGTCATTTGATACGGCACTTCTCCGTATCTGCATGGGTTCAGAAAAACATATTTGGTTAGAAAACCGTAGAAAACTAACTAACGGAAGACGAACTAAAAAGAAACTTTATAGATCTTTCAATATTTGATTGAAACTAATTCAGTTTCAGGTGTAGTGTAGTGTATGTGAAATGTTTATATACAATCATAAATGTTGATACAATCACCCAAAAAGAGTCGTTTCAATTGCTTTCTAAAGCTCCACACTGCACTTAAGTGTCTAACACAAATTATTTTATATTTAAAAAAAATAATATGCTATGTTATATGAAACTCTTGATTAAAAGCAGATCACAGCACTTATACCTCTAGCGAAATCTAATGTGTATTTAAAAAATAACAGGCTATGTTACATGAAACTCTTAGTTAAAAGCAGCAAAAAGCAATTATATATCTAACAAACGTTAATATGTATTTAAAAAATAACAGGCTATGTTACATGAAACTCTTAGTTAACCTTCCCTTCCTGTGCTAAATAAATCCGCCCGTTCCGGTGATGTGTATTTAATACACATACACACAACCTTCATATCAATCGCTTATATTAATAAAATTTTAAGTCAAAAGTGGTAATAATTGAAATTTAATTGTTGAAAACATGAAAAAAAAAACATCGGACGACGTTCACAAAACTGGCGCAATGAAAAACCTAGAACGAAAGCCGGTTGGCTACTTAAAAGAGAAAAGCGAACGAACTGAGATTCTATTTATTTATATATTATCTCTAAACTCCTTTTAAAAAATGCATTGTAATTGTAATTTTCAATCACAAAACTTAGATTTCAATTGATGTGTTCTACGACCAAGTATTTAAAAAAATTATATTTCAATTACAATTATATAAAAAGGAAAAACAAAAAAAAAGTGAAAATGAAGTAATTGTAAAACCAACTGTTAAACATATGACACAAAAAATCTAAATCAACAACAAAATTGAAAAACATCAAAACTTGAACACACAATCAAAATTGTACAACATTTATGTAAAAGACAAAAAAATATAGCAGGAGTATATCAAACGTAAAAATAAATAATTCACTTTTTCATTAAAACTGCTTTGTTTACATCATACCATTACGAAATTTCCCTGTCAGGGTAGGTAGAGAAGACAAAGCGCTAGACTTTCTTATCTCGACACGAACTCTTCGCCTCTTTCTTATTTTTTTACATAATTTATACATGTGTACTTCTTATTTTTTTTACATAATTTGTGATAAAACAACATGTAATTTAATGCGGACACAATTTTCATGGATCTAAGTTTACTGCCTTTTATTTGTCGTGTCCCCAGTAAACTATGATTTTGCGTGTATCTTACTGAGGGCATCAATATAACTTTTTATACAACTCTACAATTTCTTTGACTTTTTAAGTTTTCTCATTTCGTAAAATCATTCACTTTCTAAATTAAATTAATCAAGTTTGATTTAAAAAAAAAATGAACATAATGAAATAAATAAAGAAAAAACAGATAATAAATAATCATTTTCATAATAATATAATACACTGAATAATATTAAATTTATATTTTTTAATAATAAAAATATAAATATTTTTATGTTATTATGAATTATTAAATTATTATTAAATAATTATTTAATTATTTATTTATTATAATATTATATTATTAATAATAATATTATATGATATTATTATAATAACATGTATAGTATATATCATTATAATTATATATTAAATATAAATAAATAAATATTAAATATTAAAAAAAATATTAAATGAAATAAAATTAATAAATGTTAAATATATTAATATTAAAATAATGTATAAAAAAAGTATTATTTTGTTTATTTTTAATAATAAATAATAATAATTGTAATAATAAATAATAATTTTAACAATAATATAATACACTTAATAATATTAAAATAATATTAATGATTAATTAATAATAATTAATTAATAAATAAAATATTTAATCATAATAATTTAGTAATATTATAATACGCCGTTTCACTTTTCGTGACGTTCAGGTCAATTTGCCCTACCGCGCCAAAAGAAGTTTCACTTCAATAAATATGACATATGGTATACATGTCGAACGGGAATATATGTGAACTTACGCATGCTGATGACATGGTAGCATTATTGCAGAATGAAAATGAATTACAGTGTATAATAAGTGAATGGTACGTGAAATATGAACGAAAATATATGAGAATCAAAGAAACTCTTTTTGAAAACCAGACTGAAAAAAGGACCAACGGGAATGGAAAGATGTACCAAGAAAACCACGGACGGAGTTGTTTGTATTCGCTACATTTCATTTCATAAATTTTTTTTTGACTTGGCCATTTCAATGCAAAGTAATGTACTGAAATGTATCAGCAATTTTTCTCTCTAATGAACCGTTCCCCGCAGGCAATGCGAGCACGAGGATTTCACAGGCTTCCTCGGAGCGAGGCAGTGCGGTATTTCCGAGACATAATATATATCATACTTAGGGGAGCCATTATAATGTTTTCTCTTAAGAAAATTGAACGAAAGCCTCCCTGTAATATGAAGACAACATGGCCTGTGATTGCACACATATATCGTACAACAAATATTTTTTCATTTGTAATTGGTAATGATTTCTTTATTCAAACAAATTATTTTTACTAACCTGCAGCTAGATGTATAAAATCTAATTTACATATAAATGAAACATTACCAAATGTGCGTATATACTCGTACATCGCACAATAAATACTATTTCATTTGTAAGTTGTTATGATTTATTTGATCAAATAACTTATTTTGAATAACCGGCTGCTAGGCGTACAAAACCTAACTTACGTATAATGGCAACATTACCAAATATGTGTATATATGATACATCGTACAATAAATATTCTTTCATTTGTTAGTTGTTATGACTTATTCGTTCAAATAACTTATTTTGATGAACCTGCTGCTAGGTAAACAATACCTAAGTGACATATAAAGGCAACATTACCAAATGTGCGTACATATATCGCACAATAAATGTGCTTATATATCATACATCATACAAAAAATATTATTTCATATAAAGGCAACATTGCCAAATGTGCATATATACATCGTACAATAAACATTATCTCATATAAAGGCAACATAATCAAAAGTGCATATAAAGATTGTACAATAAACATTCTCCCATTTAAAAGTGCATATATGTTATACATGTTATACATCGTGCAATATGTTATACATCGTACAATAAATATTATTTCATATAAAGGCAACATTACTAAATGTGCATATATACTATACATCGTACAATAAACATTATCTCATATAAAGGCAAAACTACGAAATGTGCATATAAAGATCGTACAATAAATATTATTTTATATAAAGGCAACATTACCAAACATGCATACATATATACATCGTACAATAAATATTCTTTCATATAAAGGCCACATTACTAAATGCGCATATATTATATACTCGTACATCGTACAATAAACACTATGTCATATAAAGACAACTTTACGAAACGTGCATATAAAGATCGTACAATAAATATTCTTTCATATAATGGCAACATTACCAAATATGCATATATATATATACATCGTACAATAAATATTCTTTCATATAAAGGCCACATTACTAAATGTGCATATGTTATATACATCGTACAATAAACACTCTGTCATATAAAGGCAACTTTACGAAATATGCATATAAAGATCGTACAATAAATATTCTTTCACATAAGGGCAACATTACCAAATATGCATATATACATCGTACAATAAACACTATTTCATATAAAGGTAATATTACATATATACATCGAACAATAAACATTATTTCATATGAAGGCAACATTGCTAAATGTGCATTTGTACATCATACAATAAATATTATTTCATATTAAGTCAACATTACCAAATATATACACTGTATAATAAACAGTGTTTTATATAAAGGCAACATTATCAAATATGCATCTTAACATGTTAATAATCATTTGAATATTTTTTGCGATCTTAAAAAAATCCTCAATTTACTTTTGTCTGATTGATTTGTATCGATTGCTCCCAGGGAATTAGCCCGCCAGATGAAAACAATATTAAAAAAAAATAAACAAATATTAAAGTAAAAGACAAATATTAAGGAAATAGGAATTACGATGAGAATTGTAAAAGAGCTAGGGAAGAGGAATATTTTGAATATTTTTTTAATTCTTTTTTTAAATATCAATAAAGCTGTTGCACATGTGATTGAACCAGGAAGATTGTTCCTAAATCAAGCCGAGTGAACCGCAAAAGATGATGTGTAGAATTATTTATTTATTTATGTGTTAAATAAATAAATAACATGTGCAACAGCTTCATTGATATTTAAAAAAAGAATTAAAAAAATATTCAAAATATTCCTCTTCCCTAGCTCTTTTACAATTCTCATCGTAATTCCTATTTCCTTAATATTTATCTTTTACTTTAATATTTGTTTATTTTTTTTTAATATTGTTTTCATACACTGTGTAGGATTGCGGTATAACTGGTTTAAATAAGGGATCTAGATATAATTCAATCTAACAATATATCCCTTTAAACAATGGTTTCATATAATGAACAAGAAGAAAGTGTCAGTCATGTAACAATTGCGGACGAGCCACTGCGTGGTGACCTATCATCTTGACAAGATTTGTATTTTAGAGAAACTGGGCTGCGAGTGTGATCTGGATAATGAAACTTTAGATAATTTATTTTTCAGCTGTCATTTATCGAAAAGATTTGATTGAATAAACGCTATATCTCTAATTTATTCTGAAATGGCTAATCACTGTCACCGTGAAAACCATACTTTTTCTATCGATGATGCCAAATTCTTACATATCAGTAGTAACGGGAATAAATTGGACAGATTAGAGGCCCTAAAAATTTCTAAGTCAGTACATCGATCCGAACATTTGGTGAACAGTTATATCCCAAAAATCTCTCCGCTCTTGGCCGAAATCGTCCCATGCCTCCCTCACCCCTCAGCCCCCAACCGTTGAAGCGTGTATATCGGTACCACTTCGAACAGAATTTAGTCTTGTTTGTGCTCCCCTGAATATGAGGTGAAAGCCTTGAAACCGGTAGGGTTATACCGTTACAAAAAAGTGGAATAAACAGTGTTTGATAAAAATAAATTACAATAAACGCTATATCATTGACGCGTCCAATGAATGTAGCGTTTCTTATTTGTTCAAAGAACTTTTCCACTTATAGATCAATTGTTAATTTTTTTTTTAAGTCAATTAGTTGAAACTCTAAATTGTCATTTTTTGAAATTCATTTAATTGTATTTATAATTGCATCGTGATTGTGATTTGGTGGCACAAATCATCTTATTGAAATTGGAATAAATAACTTTAAAACAATAAATTTGTCAGATTTATTAAATGAAAGTGTTATATAAATAAAGCAGTGGAAATTCGGGGATGAAAAATATGCATCACCTGTTGTTTCAGACCTGCTGCCTCAAACCTCAAGTTAGTCATGACATTCGCCAACCTTCTAAGGGAAGAGAGACTTTAAATAGTAATACGATGATGATGATGATGCTATCTCCACAATGGGTCAAATTTAAAATTTGTGCGTGGAAATGTAAATGTTTAAAGTTTTCACATTATAGTATTAACCTCCTTTGATGTAAAATAACATTTCTCGGAATAAACGAGCGTAGACATAAACAATATTCAAAAAATTTCATCGTAAATTGTCGTCTGATGGTCTGGGCGGATTGTAGCTTATGTCGGAACAGGGCTGTCAAACATTTTTTTAGAGAAAAATAATTGATACAATTTTATTACAACATTGATCTCCGCGATAAAGTTGATAAGACGCTTAACTTCAATCCGGGGGTTATGGTTTCGATTTCGTGTGGTCCACATTTGGTGAAAGAGTTCGTCTGGTAACTACACTCATGCACGATAGATGTGTGCAAGTGTTGTTGTCTCTTCGCGCGCTACCGTATTGCATACATGATGAACAACGAGTTCCATGTCTAAGTCGGGAATTTATTCACAACTAACACAATGAATTATTGACTAATTTCGAGAAATCGCACCACCTAAATTTGTTTGAAATGATACAAAAAAATTGTATTTTTAATTACAATCGCATACCGTTATAGCAAGATCAAATTTAAATCACAATTTATTTTAGTTATTATTGTCAATTATTATTTCAGCCATTCTATCGTGTCAGATCTCACGGGTTTTGTCGTATTATTGAAGTCTTAGTTTGTTTCTAAATTATTATTATAATCTAATCATACTTAACCATTATAACTCTAAGGGGTTTCTGTGGAATTGTAGTTTCTTCTCCCTGGCTCCATCCCAACTCACTGTCTGCGAAGATTGTTGGGGTCAGCTCTCCTTGTCCTCAGGTTGTATGCTCTTCTGTCCCGGACTACGTCCCCCAGGCCGTGCTTCTGTATCAGGTTATCTTTTTGCACCACCCACGAATTTGTTGGTCTTCCTCTGGTTGTTATTCGAGGAAGATCCATGGAGATTGCCTGGTTCACAATGTGATCGGGTACTCTGCGTCCAACGTGTCCATACCATCTCAATCGCCTCTTCTCCATCTTGCTGTTGATGTCTGTAACACCTAGGCTTCCACGAATGCGTGAGCTTTTTATTTTGTCTCTTAGGGACACACCAGCTGACCATCTTAGCATGCGCATTTCAGCAGTTTCTAGTTGCCTAGAGTAAGAGTTATACATCGTCCAGCATTCGGAGCCATAGAGGAGTGTGGGTCTATTGTAGCAACTTCAAAAAAATGTCAACGTTGAGAAGCATATCATTGGTGGCACTAACCATAATTACCCGATCCGTCACTTTGTAAGTGAGTATTGTGCCTTCTTTTATAATCGTCAAGGATAAAAGGGTTTCATAAAAGAATTATTTCAGAAAGACTGAGAGAAGCCGAATAAATGCTGTAGAAATGCGTGCATTGAGAATAATACGTGAAGCTTAAATGTATGACAGAATACATAATGAAGTGATAAGGGATGGACGTGGACTAAATATTGTTGTTATGTAAGATGAAGAAAAGCAAGAATGTGGAACGAGTGAATGAAGAAAGACTAACAAAACAGATATAGTGTTCAAATGTAAGCGGAAGGCGTATGAGAGGAAGAACAAGGAAAATATGACTGAATCAAGTGAAAGATATTCTGGAAGAAGGAACGTACAAAGTCAGAGAGATCATTGAAGTTGTGAGAGATGTTTAAATGTAGAAAAGGTTAAGGATGTATGGTGAGATAGGTAAGTATGGTGCTCTGTTCACCCTGCCTACTCCGACAGGGAAATGGCACGATAGTATGTATGTATGTAACAAAATTAACCAAAATATATCTAATTTGTAACAATTTAAATGTGTTATCAATATAAAAGAAAGCTTTATGTACAAGCCCATATCAAAATGACAAGGCACATTAAACAATGTTTTTTAAACTCATCTAAAAGTAAAATTAAACAAACACGTATGTTACTGTTTTTAAATCACTTAAAATAAGAGAAACTTGATACATTTATGAAAGTTTTTCAAATACTTATAGTATAATTAAACAAATACGATCTGTTTTTCAAGTACTTAAAATAAGGGAATCAAGATATATTTTATGATTTTTTTTAAATACATAAAGTAAACTAAAAGCAACTTTAATGTTCTTAAAATAGGGGTGACAAAATACACTTTTCGAATGTTTTTAAACAATTAAAATCAGGGAGACAATTATATTTTATAAATGTTTTTTAAACATAAACAATATTTTTTTTCAATACCTACTCTAATCCTTCGTGTAGTATTCTTCCGTCCATTATATTCGTCACGGGTAATGGGCATTAATTTGTTCAAATATAGCTGTTGCTGTATAATCGATTCACGTCAAAAATTGTAGACTTATTCGAAAAAAAAAATGAACATTTAGAAATAATATAAATCGGCTTGTTTTTCGACTTGCGGGCCAGTTGTTGCACATCCCGGGGCTTAGGAAACAAGATGAAATTAACAGAAGACCGGTAAAATGTTTGGGAAGATATACGTTGCCGGCGGCGTTATATTTTTTCGGTTTCACTGGCTGGTATAAATAGAAATTCATTAGGAAAATGTGATATTTGCGAACATAAAATATCTTGGGATAGTAGTGAAGACTACAAAAAATAAAACCCTCTGTGTTATGCTGAAGCTGGAACAATAATACATTTATTTTGTATTGAAAAAATACTTTTTTGTCAGTTTTTTCTATAGATTTTTTTATAGACGCTTTACAGGTGGAGCGTAGTAAAACTACACGGTATAAATTAAACGAATTCTAAAGGGTCTTTCAAATTAAGCGTTTTTTTAATTCTTGAATAAAACACAGATGGCGTCGTGAACTTGCCTGGGTCTTGTGACATTTGAGAAGTGTAATGTATGACATTTATAAAAATGGAGTCGTGTACAATACAACAACGCGTTCAAATTGTTGAACTATTTTATGGACGAGGAAAAATACTAAAAGGAGCCGAAAAATATTGTAAAGGTTCTTTCGAATTGAGTGTTTTTTAAAATTCTTAGAAAAAATACAGATGGCGTCGGGAACTTGCTTGGGTCTTGTGACATTTGAGAAGTGTAATGTGTGACATGTATAAAAATGGAGTCATATACAGTACAATAACGCGTTCAAATTGTTGAATTATTTCATATATTGTTATCTCCGGAAACAGTGATGTTAATTGGCCACCAAGATCATGTGATCTGACACCGTTGGACTATTTTCTCTGGGGTTACGTGAAAAGTCAGGTCTATAAGAATAACCCCCAATCAATTCCTGAGCTGAAGGATGAAATTATTCGCGTTATTTGTGAGTTAGAACCGCAATTATGCCAAAATGTCGTCGAAAATTTTGACACAAGAGTGGACATCTGCGTAGCTGCAAGAGGTGGACATTTGACGGATATTGTTTTTTTTGTTATGACATGTGGCGGATATTGTGCTTGTCAGAACTCAAGCCAGGACGTGATCAGAACTTCGCCAGGAGTCCTGACGAAGTAACCTGTAGACTTTGAAGCTAGTTGACTTGAAATATAACAAGTGTTGGTGAAATGCTAAGTGTATTTAGTGTAATAAAACATGTGTGTGTTTAATGAAATCTTAAAATGTCATTTATTAAATAAAAGTATAACAGTTTTTTTTTTTAATTTTAATTTTAATTATAATACGGTTTGTGTTGCTTTTTTTCATCCTTATACATTTGTTTAAAGAAATAAATACTTATTTTCATCAAAACTATTTCTTATTTATTTTTTATACAAATAAATAAATAAAGATTTATTATATACTATCGACATAGTACCATATGTACATATATCCTGAAATTGCAAATGTATTTCAAGGTAATGACGAAGAAAATACATTTAAGAGAGAAGCTATCAATATGCCTGGGCTCATCTCATAACCATCCCCTCAGTCGAGATACACCCCAATCATAGAGGGCAAACCCGGCCGCGAGAACATAATGTTTTTCAGCTAACACCCTTGTACATGTAAATAAAAAAATAAAAAACACGTAAATGATAACAAATAAGCATTCAATACAATCAATTCAGTTAAAACTAATAGATTTACCGAAAAAAAATTGCATGCAAAATATAGCATATTTATCCCGCAATCACACACACATTATAAGACAAAGGAAACGAATACATATTCAAGAGAGAAGCCACTAAAAAGTCCGAGCTCATCCCACAATACCCTTCTAGCTGAGAGATTTTATTATTTTGTATACATGGTTATACACGGAACATCTGGCGGACTTAACGCTGTGCAGCACTTTTTTCTAGCCAACCAGCTTATCTTGGATACGTGAAGTTTTAATCTATGCAAAATTTAACAAAAAAATGAAAATCGTTGTTTAAATTCAAGTAAAACTTATTTATCTCTGAACAATAATGATAGTGGAATTTGAAAAAAAAATCGTACAAGGTTTATGAAGGGAGACGAAGGTAAATTTGGATGAAATGGTATTGTGAGTAATATAAGATTTGTTTAATTTGTCATCATATCATCATCCCCACCACCACCATCATCACAATTATTCTTATTATTACTGTCTCATTAATATTATTTTATGGATATTTTTATTTCATAAGTTTGAAAATTCTGCCCGGGCCAATGTAATAATACGTTTGTTTTTCGTCATTGACGAAGGATGACGGCACAAAATGAAATAATATTATATTATTTAATGAAATACTTAAGGACCGAGTTATTTTCCAGGCAGATGCTATCGGTTGCGTAATAAATAGAATGATACAGGCATTTCGCATGAGCGAATCTGGAAATGAGTGAAGAGCCGATGTGAAGAGGCCGAAATGGTGAAAGAATTGAGTGTAGGTGACATATTAAATTATCAAATGTGACATTTAATTTGTATTGGAATATATTTATTCAGCATAACTCAACGAAAAACTACAAATTCCCAATTTGTAACAAAGTCCGCCAGGGTGTTACCATCTTCACAAAATTATTGAACGCTGCCCAGAAAGAAGTGCTCATGAAGGTTGAATTGGAAAATAAAGAAATCCGTATCAATAGTTCATATCTGATCCATCTGAGATTTCTAGATGGTATTATTCTTCTCATTAATAGTTCTGAGGAACTATGGAGTCATATACTGGAATTGACAAAGGCAAGTAAACGAACAGGTTTGAACATGAATATTAGAAAACGAAATATATGTCGAACTACTTTGCTGATGTCACGTCGATCCAAGTGGATGGAATACAGCTAGAAAAATATAGCTACGAGTACTTAGGACAAAATATTTCAATTGAGGATTTTACTTTGAGTGAAATAAATAGAAGAGGAAACTAGCTTAGAGTTCCTTTGGATGACTGATCTACATTTTCAAGAGCAATTATCCAATCTGTCTCAAACGGAAGGTATTTAACCAATGCATTGTACTGTATTGTATTATACTTTCGTTGTATATAATACAGCCTGGCTGGCTCATGTGCCAATATCTTCCAATCAACCAAAAATATGTTATAGAGGCCTTAAGTGAAAACTAGGCTGAAAACCTTTTTCTATTTCGTCTAGTTTACACTTCAAGCCTATTTAAAATGTTTCTGTTTAGTTAAAAGAGATTTTTTTGTGACGATATACTCGCCAGATTACATTTCCGTTGGTATTCCAATATTTTACTTAAGGATATCTCTTTTTTAAAACATTTCTTTTTAATTGTAAGAGATTGTCACATTTCAATAAACCCACCGTATTTTGCTATAAACAAAGAAAATATGATGCAATAAAAGACAATAAATCTTGGCAAAAAGTGTGTTAATATGTATCTGTATCTTCTTCGTTATATTCCAAAGTGGAGTATTGGACTGAACAATTTAACTTACACACAGATTCTATTGAGATGACCCTATTCAATATAAACTATCAGAAGTGCTCAGAAATTTCCGAATATTTTTCAGCAGCATTGAAAGATAAAAAAAGAACTTCACAGTGACTTTACTGAAAAGTGCACTTTCGTTTTATTGTATCGCATTTTTATATCCTTGGCCTGGAAACTTTTGGACCTTACTATCCATATGTATTTGTTAGAGTAGAGTGTTATTAGTAAAATTAAGAAAATAATGTTAAAATGCTGAAACCTATTCAAGTGAAGCGAAATGTTTACTGTTTCATCTCAATACACCTTTATCTTGTGATAGACAATTATGAACTCATCGTTGTGTGCATCCATGAAAATACTTGACAAGTTTCTGGATTCCTCTGTTCAGAAAGCAAAAGTTACGTGGAAGTGGCCTTACATACTTCATCTGATTGTTTTTACAGAGTCAGCCAACCTTTGCACATATATTACAGTAACTTCTTGATGAAAATTTGGCATTTTACAAAGGACGACCTAATAGTTACGGCACTCGTCTTCCACTCGAGGGTTTCGGGTTTGATTGTCGAAGGCAACCGTAAAAATACAAAGGAAAGGGATCCCAGTCTGATAAAAGAGATTTCAAATAATAATACTGCTAGATGTGTGTAAGTGTTATTACCTCTTCTCATGTACCTTTCAGCTTATCCAAATCGGTGATTCAGAAGTATTGAGGAGCGTGGCCGGTAGACAACATTATCTTTGGTTCCAGTAATCGAACTTTCGGGACTAGAACCACTGAACAAGGCACGCAACTCGCGATTCACAATTGAACTTTACAACACTACCGCACATGGTACCATACGAAATAAGAAGGGGATTTTTAGAATAAGCACCATATGTGGGTATAAATTCATCCCTGTGTATTGTGATATTTAATCAAGAATAAAAATGACGTCCTATGTTCTCTGCTAACCGGGAAGGAGATAAAGGAAATGAATGAAGCCTTTCAAAAAATAGGAGAAAACGAAGCCTTCAAAGTTTCAGTTGCTAGTGCTAACCTACACGAACTAGCTTGTAAAACAACTGTCTTCAATCCAAGACTGTGAAGTTCAATCCTCAATTAAACTAGTGTTTTCTTGTATAAGCTTTTTAACATATTTAATTTTTTTGAAAAAATTGAAATAAAACTTTCGTTCAATTCTATGGATTGATGAAGGGTGTGCATGTATTTTTTTATTATGTGAATGCTGTTGTATTTCAAAAAACTCAGTCTTGTTGTGTCAAATCTTAGGTCCTGATTACAAAACCCAAAAGAACTAAATCATTGAAAAAAAAAGTAAATAAAAAAATCGAATTAAAAAAAAGCAACATTTAAACGCTTCAAAATTACTCGATTATCTGGAGTTGTATTGACTAGGTGATGGATTTACTGGGATTGTAAAAAAAAATATTAAGTTTTGAAATATTATTTAACATGTTACGAAAAAAATCGGGAGTTTTTACTGGCACGTTTAATTTGCAACTTAGTTAATGTTACTCTGAATAATTGCGAGTCCATTGCACAAGTCTGATATGTCAACAACGAATAACTTGAAACTGTATTATTAATACTAATATACAACAGGTGATCGACACTAGTAACACTGACGACCTCTGTGGCTTTGGATTCGACTACCTACGACACTTAAAAAAAATTAAAGTCTAATAAAACAGTTTACCTGGTAAAACGGTTCACCTGGTAACAGTAATATACTTGTACGTAGTATTAGGTACGTCATTAACCTTGTCATCAGCAGAAATTCACATTTCAATATCTTTCTCTATCTTATTTATTTAACACTTTTATTGCAATACAATCTGGCGGGCTTATTGCCGGCAATCTCTTCCAACCAACCAGACAAAAGTAAATGAAGCAAGTTACGTGGTCGCATAAATCATCCCCACGAAATCCATAAACATATACGTGAGTACATGCCCACGAACCCCACAAAGACGGACAATCACCCTAACATTATTTTTCATATAAAGTGAGATATCATCAATCAAAAGGAAACGAAGGGATGGTGGAGAGGAAAGGAAAAGAAAAATCACGAATGAAACACGTTATTTTACTGACTAGAAATTAAGAGTTTTTTCAGTCGCTTCTTAAAGCATGCCAAGGACGGAGCGAGTCTTATATTGGTTTGTAACTGATCCCAGAGTCTCACTGCATGGACAGTAAAGGACGACGTAAAGAAAGAGGAGCGGTGAACTGGAAAGGCCAATAAACAATCTTACTATCTATCAAAAAGATGCTCCCTAAATGGGGGATTCCTCAACTTGATCTAATTTTTCATTATTTCCTCGTACATTCCTCCTTCTAAACAACCAAAACTTTCAATTTATAGAGGTCGGATGTTGTTAGATGAGGTCAAACCTTGTTGATAGTTTCTCTATTAAATGTATTTTCTGTAGTTTATCTTGAGATATATGTGCGAACATTCATTCTTAAATATTTTTGTAATACTTTGCATACATTTTTTCAACCAATAGTATTAAATCGACATATTTCTTAATGTTATACGAGTATCTCAAAGACAAGCTTCCTAAAACGGTTTCTACCTATTATCTCAATATTCGTATATTATTTACAGTTCAGGCATTAACATTGTAAAGGTTTAAAGACCCCGCAATTTGTTTTATCAAACACTGTTTATTCCACTTTATGTAACGGTATAACCCTACAGGGTTCAAGGTTTTCACCTCATCATCAGGGTTGAGGTGAAAATCAGGGGATGATTTTATAAAGTGGATTAAACAGTGTTTAATAAAAAAAATTACAATGAGATCACTTAGTCACAGGTCTTGCCTAGTGAAGTGGTTTTCTACATGCATAACACAGAGTATTTAAATTTTGCATTATTATGTAATCGTATTTTAGGATTATACCGTTACACTAAGTGGAATAAACAGTGTTTAATAAAACAAATTACCATGAGATCACTTAGTCACAAGCCTTGCCTAGTGAAGTGGTTTTCTATATGCATAACATAGAGTATTTAAATTTTGAATTATTATGTAATTGTATTTCAGGATTATACCGCTACATGAAGGGAAATAAACAGTGTTTGATAAAACAAATTACAATGAGATCACTTAGTCACAGGCCTTGCCTAGTGAAGCGGTTTTCTATATGCATAACGTAGAGTATTTAAATTTAGAATTATTATGTACTCGTATTTTAGGATTATACCGTTACATAAAGTGTAATAAACAGTGTTTGATAAAACAAATTACAATATTGTAATTTATTTTTAACAAACACTGTTTATTCCACTTTTTTTTTTTTTTTTTTTATGACGGTATAACCCTACCGGTTTCAAGGCTTTCACCTCATCTTCAGGGGAGCGTAAACAAGACTAAATGCTGTTCGGACTGGCACCGATATAGACACTTCAACGGTTGGAGGCGGGAGGGGTGAGAGGAAGGCTAGGTATAATTTCGGCCAAGAGCGGGGAGATTTTGGGGAAATAAGTATTCAGCAGATGCTCTGATCGGTATACTGACTTAGAAATTTCTAGGGCCTCCAATCTGTCCAATCTATTTCCGTTGTCGCTAATATGTAAGAATTTGGCATCATCGATAGAAAAAGTATGATTCTCACGGTGACAATGATTAGCCATTTCAGAATAAATTAGAGGATTTGTTAAAGCAGATTGGTGTTCACGAAATCTCTTTTCAAAAGATCTTCCTGTCTTTCCTATATAGAAATTATCACAGTCAGCACATAAAAGTTTATACACACCGCTGTTGTTAAGTATTCCATTTTTGCCTTTCCCATTAAATAAGAGTTTCCGGAGATTAAAGTTAGTGTAAAAAGCTGGCTTTATGTGACTTGGAATATTTTTGGTTATTTCATTTGATATATTTTTTATAAATAGGACTTTGCTCCATTTATAGGTATGCTTATAGGTGTCGTTAAATATATAATCTTTTATAAGTTTCTTTTTTGTTTTGTTTTTTAAAAGTGAATCAATGAGGCTTCCAGGATAGCCATTATTTGTAGCAATTTTTTTGATGGTTATTAATTCCTTTTTAAAATTGTCGTCGGTTAATGGGACACTGAGCAATCTATGAAGCATACAGTTAAAGGCGGCGAATTTATGATTATTAGGATGGTTAGAAGTTGCTGGTATTATAGAGTCTGAATAAGTATTTTTCCTATATATATCAAAGTCAAATGTGCCTTTTTTCCGAGATAATGTTAGGTCCAAGAAATTTAATTTTCCGTCCTGTTCTGTTTCTAATGTAAATTTTATAAAACTTTCTATAGAATTTAAATATTTAAGAAAATGGTGTAATTGTCTATCGGTACCCGTCCAAATACAAAGAATGTCATCTGCATACCTAAACCAGCACAAAACATTTTTGGTTAACTTAAACTTACTCCTAAAAATACATTTTTCAAAATAGTTCATAAATATTTCACTGAGAAGGGGAGACAATGGTGAGCCAATAGCTAAACCATTCGTTTGTTTATATATTTTATTGTTGAAGTTAAAATAATTTTGTTTGATGCATAAGTCCATCAGTGAAATCAATTCCGAATTTTTAACAAGGTCCTTACTTTTGTCATTTATGATATTTTTTGCGAGCTCTAAGGATCTCCAACCTGGTATGCTTGGATATAGGTTAGTGACATCAAAGGATACCAGTTTTGCATTATGAGGCATTTCTATGTTTTTTAATTTATCAATTAATTCCAATGAGTTTTTGATTGAGTATTCAGCTTTAAATTGGGTTAGATTATGAAACTGTTCTTTGACAAACTTACATATTTTATAGGTTGGTGCCTGGTTATATGAGACTACAGGTCTTATAGGTATATTGTTTTTGTGTAATTTGGCTAAGCCATATAATTGCGGTATTTGTGGATTCATTATACACAAATTCTTTTTAAAATTTTGGTTCATGATGGAGCTACAATTTTTAAGTAAAAAATTTACATTAGAAACAGAACAGGACGGAAAATTAAATTTCTTGGACCTAACATTATCTCGGAAAAAAGGCACATTTGACTTTGATATATATAGGAAAAATACTTATTCAGACTCTATAATACCAGCAACTTCTAACCATCCTAATAATCATAAATTCGCCGCCTTTAACTGTATGCTTCATAGATTGCTCAGTGTCCCATTAACCGACGACAATTTTAAAAAGGAATTAATAACCATCAAAAAAATTGCTACAAATAATGGCTATCCTGGAAGCCTCATTGATTCACTTTTAAAAAATAAAACAAAAAAGAAACTTATAAAAGATTATATATTTAACGACACCTATAAGCATACCTATAAATGGAGCAAAGTCCTATTTATAAAAAATATATCAAATGAAATAACCAAAAATATTCCAAGTCACATAAAGCCAGCTTTTTACACTAACTTTAATCTCCGGAAACTCTTATTTAATGGGAAAGGCAAAAATGGAATACTTAACAACAGCGGTGTGTATAAACTTTTATGTGCTGACTGTGATAATTTCTATATAGGAAAGACAGGAAGATCTTTTGAAAAGAGATTTCGTGAACACCAATCTGCTTTAACAAATCCTCTAATTTATTCTGAAATGGCTAATCATTGTCACCGTGAGAATCATACTTTTTCTATCGATGATGCCAAATTCTTACATATTAGCGACAACGGAAATAGATTGGACAGATTGGAGGCCCTAGAAATTTCTAAGTCAGTATACCGATCAGAGCATCTGCTGAATACTTATTTCCCCAAAATCTCCCCGCTCTTGGCCGAAATTATACCTAGCCTTCCTCTCACCCCTCCCGCCTCCAACCGTTGAAGTGTCTATATCGGTGCCAGTCCGAACAGCATTTAGTCTTGTTTACGCTCCCCTGAAGATGAGGTGAAAGCCTTGAAACCGGTAGGGTTATACCGTCATAAAAAAAAAAAAAAGTGGAATAAACAGTGTTTGTTAAAAATAAATTACAATGTCTTTAAACCTCCACAACGTTAATGCCATAACTATAAACAACAAATTACAATATCTTATTAGTCATATTCAATTTAACAGTGGGTTCAAATTCCTCGAAGTTTGAACGCCCTTAACCCTTATCTTGGCAAAGTTCAATTTATCCAAATATTAACGTTTTTCTTTGGTGATTCCTTGTTATATGGTAAGTTATAAAGGAAAACTGAGGAAAAATCACAATTTTTCCTTATGTTTCTTTTTTATATGTAATATCCACGTTACACTGCCAAAATATCATTTTTTTATAAAACACAAAAAGGGTTGTAAAATGATTCTATAATCTAAACAAGAACAACTTTTACACAGCTGAATTATCAACAAATAAAATGGTTTGAATAATTTTTCTCTACATTCGATTAATAAGATATTTAGATTATTTACCCCAATTTTCAAAACGCACTCACGCTGTCCAGACATGTTGACCCGATGTCGTTTGAAAGGTTGTAGCGTTGTCCATATTTATCACCAGATGATACCAGTGCACACAATAGTGCATGTATAGTATTTAAATGTGTTGACATATTTGAAATTACGTTACAGTTTCTGATTTTACTTTAAATCTCTAAATTAGTGTAACACCTGTGTTACAATGCCATGATAAGGGTTAAGGAACATTTGTTCTCTAAATGGTGATCTATCATATAAATGGTCATAAATGGTTATATTATTGTATAGTTGTTAATCTTCAGTGATATCGATAAATCCCTGAGAAATTAAATATAACTATCTCTCTCTCTATTTTTACTTAAATGACTTGCTAAAATTAAATATAAATATCCCTCTCTATTTCTACTTAAATGACTTGCTAAAATTAAATAAAAATATCCCTCTCTATTTCTACTTAAATGACTTGCTAAAATTAAATATAAATATCCCTCTCTATTTCTACTTAAATAACTTGCTAAAATTAAATATAAATATCCCTCTCTATTTCTACTTAAATGACTTGCTAAAATTAAATATAAATATCCCTCTCTATTTCTACTTAAATGACTTGCTAAAATTAAATATAAATATCCCTCTCTATTTCTACTTAAATGACTTGCTAAAATTAAATATAAATATCCCTCTCTATTTCTTCTTAAATGACTTGCTAAAATTAAATATAAATATCCCTCTCTATTTCTTTTTAAATGACTTGCTAAAATTAAATATAAATATCCCTCTCTATTTCTACTTAAATGACTTGCTAAAATTAAATATAAATATCCCTCTCTATTTCTACTTAAATGACTTGCTAAAATTAAATAAAAATATCCCTCTCTATTTCTACTTAAATGACTTGCTAAAATTAAATATAAATATCCCTCTCTATTTCTACTTAAATGACTTGCTAAAATTAAATATAAATATCCCTCTCTATTTCTACTTAAATGACTTGCTAAAATTAAATATAAATATCCCTCTATATTTCTACTTAAATGACTTGCTAAAATTAAATATAAATATCCCTCTCTATTTCTACTTTAATGACTTGCTAAAATTAAAATGATCGAATCTAATTTAACTCGTAATCCAATCCGTAAGAGAAAATTTTAGCAATCAGTGAAATCCTCTCCTCTGCTATTGAAAGACATAAATAGAACGGAAATTATATTTATATAACTTACAATCTAGCATTGTCAACAGCTATTCTCGAAATAGCCTAGCAATTATAATTAATTAAACATTATGTGTACTTAAGCTAGATTTTATTCTTGTTTATTTAAGGTATCTATTTGATATATTTAGAAACTGTTCAGAATAACTGCAGTCACTAGAGACTGCATATATAATACTAAAACATTCCGAATCTATTAGAGTCTCCTTCATTGCGTGTTCAATGCCGAGCGTTGTGGTCCTCTGGTGTATCTAAAACTTGGTGAACTACCTGCCTGCATCCTTCGCGGTCCTGGACCATGTGAATCGTTTCTTTCTTCTTCTTCTTCTTACTGTCACTGCCCCAACTCATTGCCTAGGTATGCTGTTGGGGTCGGATCTTCTCGTTCTCAGGCTGTATATTCTTCGGTTCTGGGTGTCGTTTTCATCTAGGCCGTTTCTCTGCAGGATTTTGGAGCATTCAGTCATCCAGGAGTTCTTTGGTCTTCCTCTGGAAGGCTGTCGAGGAAGATCCACAGACATTGCCTGATTTACAGTATGGTCTGGTGGTCTCCATCTTATGTGCCCGTACCATCTCAGCTGTCGCTCTTCCCGCTTACTGTTTATGTCAGTGACCCCCAGGCTACCACGAATGCGAGAGCTTTAAATTTTATCTTTCATTGATACTCTTGGCGACCACCTAAGCATTCGCATTTCTGCTGTTTTAAGTTGCCTAGAGTAGAAGCTGTTCATAGTCCAGCATTCTGAGCCATACATAATTGCGGGTCTAACGACAGTCTGGTATACCTTTCCTTTCAGTTTTATAGGCATTTTTGGGTCACACAAGACTGGATCATGTGAATGCAGCGTTTAAATAAGATTCCCATTTTTTGGTCCATATCTCGTCTTATATGACAGTATCCTCTTACTCGATTTCTTCAACTGTCCCCGCTTCTCCAGACTTTCGTTATTTCTTCAGACAAGACACCCAAATTTTGTTAGGATTTATTTTCTGTATGTTGTCGAAAGGTTTTTGGAAATCTTTGATTCTTTGATGAAAGAGCCTTCGGCGCCCCTTGCGGTTCATGGAATACGGTGCACGTTTCCAATACCACACTTCGAAGGCATCTATCACGTTCCTTTCCTTATTTGTCATCGCCTCTGTTTTCACTTCTATACACTGCTATAGATAATTCTAGAAATCAATAATTTAATCAAATTAGAGGTTTTTGGAGTAGCAGAACACAATACAGTGAATTTATTATAGGTAAGAGTACCAAAACACAATACAGGGAATTTATTATATGTTTAATGTTAATATAGCCTAATATTCACTATAATGGAATCTTGATACCAAAATATGCAAGTGAAACTGGTTTGATAAAATAATTCCGAGATTAAATTTTTGTGTCAAAAAATATTTATTTAATCATTAATATTTATATTGCCCACTTCAAAGTAGTCCCCGTAAAGATAAAATACACTTTTGCCAACGTATTTTCCAATCCACAAAACATTTGTGTAACGCACTTTTCGGAATAGATTTTAGCTCACCCAGCGATTTAGCCTTTATCTCCTCAATGGTCGCAAAATGTTGTCCTTTCAATGTCCTCTGCATCTTTGGGAACAGTAAAAAGTCACAGGGGGGCACATCTGGTGAATATGGTGGATGCGGAATCACGACGGTGTTGGTTTTGACCAAAAATTTACGACTCAGTAGTAAAGTGTGAGCTGGTGCATTATTGTGTTGCAAAATCCAGGAGTTGTTTGGTAACACCTAGTAAATTACATTATGTGCTCCGTTTACCTTGTGCGCTTAAGCTATCCCTTTTTTTAATGTCACTTTCAATTCACTCATCATGTTTATACATATCGCTTAGATCAGTGTTCCCCAACCGGTGGTCCGCGGCCCGGTGCCGGGCCGCAGAGACTTTCCGCCGGGCCGCAAACAGTATGCCAAATTTCAAGAAATTTGCCATGCAAAAATATTAAATATAAGATTTTCATCCATGTCCTCAATAAAATCGAAACAAAGGAATATACTGGACGTGAATGCAGCACTTCGTATGTCGGAGACAGCACTGCAGCCAAGAATATCCAATATATTAGCAAAGATCAACAGCAGGTTTCGCATTAGTTTATTGCAAAAACCCCATGGTTTTTGTTAAATTTTAATTGTATCAGACAATGTTACAATTAAAATTGTTTAACTGTTATATGTATATTTGTCAATTATAGTTACATATGTCCATCTGTCACAATATAAGATTTGCAAAAATATTAAATAAAAAAACCATTTTTATTTCAGTATAGTGGTCCGCGAAAAATTTTTCCTTTTTTTACCGGTCCACAGGTCTAAAAAGGTTGGGGAACACTGGCTTAGATAACATAACTCACTTGCTCCAGTTTCTCCAAATTAACTCATGCACGAACACTATTTTTACCACACTTGTTTCTATAACTTAGGTTACAGTCAAATAGCAATAAGTTACAAATTTAAATAAAACATCAAAGAAACGAATAGAAATATACAAAAACTTTCGTTTTTTTTAATAACTCCAATGACTGAAGAAGGGGGTTGGGATAGGGAAAGAAAAAAACTAACGGAAAATAAGAAAGACAAGCTATGTGTTTAATACACATGTAAAGATATTCTCATCGCATTTTGAAGCTAACCAACAAAGACGCGTTTGTTATTACATTATTCATTCGTACAAATATCAATATTTGTTCAAACATAAAAAGCAGCAATTTCCAAGTCAATGCTTTCTTTAGTGAACAGTGGGCTAACATACGAGTACAACATTGTGGTAATAAATGGAATCGCAGACATTTATTTCATTTTTTTCCATTTTGTGTTAGGTTGCTTTTGACAGTTATTAGTCAAAATCAACATACTAGTAATTTGTTGTCGGGTGTTTTGATTTTTTTATACTTTGTCGTTAAAGAATTTTTTTCCAGTATTTTCGTATCGTACTTGTATCATGGATGTCACTCCGAAGAAACAAGAAAATATTGTAACATTCAATAAATACATTTGAATATCAAAGCGGGATATTGCTAGATAATGTGGTGTGAGTCAGGGAGCAGTATGGAAGATCATAAAGCAGAAAAATGAGACAAGGTTAGTTGAGGTGAAGCGAATAGGAAAATGTAGAATAAAAAAGAAGATGAACTCCTGGGTTGAATGTTTTTTTATCAGCAATATCAAACTTTGCCCCAGAAAAACGGGTTGTGAATTTCAAAAAGATTAAGCAGTCGCTAGAGTGGCTATTTATGACTCAGAGTGTATTCGTATGCGCTTGACTATTGGAATTCAAAAGGCTGCTCGACCACAGAATAAATAACACCTGACTGATCGTATGAAAAAGAAAAGGTTGACTTGGGCCAGAAAATATGCTAGCTGGACTGCAGATAACTGGAGGAAAGAGTTGTTCTCAAATAAGATTCACCTTTTTGCACAGGGACTTCGAAAACAATTCGTAAGAAAAAGTGGAGATGAACAACTTACAGCTACTCACTTTAAACAGACTTTCAAACCTTCTGTAACACAGATGTTCTGGGGTTGTTTTTTCTATATCTTCTCCCTGGCTTCATCCCAACTCACTGTCTGCGAAGACTGTTGATGTCAGCTCTCCTCGTCCTCAGGTTGTATGCTCTTCTGTCCCGGACTACGTCCCTCAGGCCATGCCTCTGCATCAGGTTATCTTTTTGTACCACCCATGAATTCTTTGGTCTTCCTCTGGTTGTTATTCGAGAAAGATCCATGGAGATTGCCTGGTTCACAATGTGATCTTTGGTTGTTTTTCCTATATGGAGACCGATTTATGTTGCCAATAAAAATAATGATGAACAGTCAGAAATAAAAAGCGTTAACTGGAAAAATATTTGACTACAGAGCAGGAAAAATGTAATCTAAACGGAGGTGTAATTTTTCAACAAGACTCGGCTCCATGTCACATATTAAAGGTCATGGTGAAACATTTCGTAAATAATGGGAACTCTTCTAGACTGACCTGAAAATTCACCAGATCTGAATCCTATAGTTTGCTCCTAATAATAAAAAGTTTGCTCCTAATAATAGAAGCTGTAATTAAGGTATGGTTTCGGGATAATAACATTATGGAAAATAAACCAAAATTTATAGATTCCATACAAAAATGCGTGCAGGGTCTCGTTGATGCCAAAAAGTATATATTTCTTATTGAATATAACTAAAATACAGTTATTGTCACATATTACTGATCTTATTAAAAATAAATTATGTTTACAACTGAATTGAGAGTGATTATATTAATTCGCACAATACTGTATACACATACCACTACGCTATTTCCCTGTTAGAGTAGGCAGAGTGCCAGACTTTCATATCTCGACATCATATCTATATTCTTCGCCTCTTCAACATTCATACACCTTCTCATACACCTCCTACGATTTCTCTGACTTTTTAAAAATATCATTCACTAGAACCAATTATAATTGTCTTGACCTTTTTTTATCACGTATTTTCCTCATATTTGCACTGTATTATTCACTGTTAATTTTTCTTCATTATTAATTCTTAATACCCAAGATATTCATTCTCTTTTTTCATTTTACTCAACACATCAGTTTACATTCATCCCTAATCACTTAATTTCGTATTCTATTATAAGCTGTCATCCCATATATTCGGATGGACAGGAAAAATATAACTACATAAAAAACTCAGACTGAAATATATTCAATATAAAACAAATAAATAAGAAAACAAACTGTTATATCGAAAGGACTAACACTCTTTCCAAAATAAAATTTCAAATATTTTTCTGAAACATTCTTTACAAATATTTTTCTGAAGTGTTCAAGTTGTCACTGTTTGAGGCCTTATTTAAAAAAGATAGTCCGCGAAACAAATATACAGCACTTGTTCTTCATATTTTTAGTTTAAATATATCCATTTTTCTTTATCTCAAATAATTTTCATAATAATAATAAAAAAGGACCACTATTGTTGACAGATTAAAAATATTTCAATATAAATATATTCATATATACACACTGGACTGCACCGATACAAATATTGTAAAATAGGTGGATGGCTCCCACTAAATAATCGGAGATTCCGGTTTACTTCTTGCGTTTTCGGTGAAAAGTAGCGGGGTGAAGAAATTCCGATTTAGCAGGTAGAAGTTTGTCGTAAAAATAAAACACAGTAGACGTTCCAGAAAATGAGAATATGTCTTGTTCATTTTTCGTTCCTTATGTGCAGACCATCGCTCATCGTAAGCCCCTTCATTCGACCGTGTATGCCGTCGCGGCTTACTTGATACTTGCTAGATACCATGTACACCGCGCGTTCTCTACATGCATAGGCCATTCGATTATTTATAGTGATTATTGCGAAGGCCACGCATAAGTAACATTTCATTACAATATGTACAGATATCAAGTCTACAATATTTACACAGTAATTACACAAATAAAATTATATATTTTAGGTGACGCATACGTCTGATACACACACATATAAACTGAGTGTGAGGATAGGAAGGTAGTGGCTGTGGCCACTGAATGCGGTACTTCCCTGCGTCTGCATTTGTTCAGAAGAACATATTTGGTTAGAAAACCGCAGGATACTTACCAAGAGAAAACGAACCACAAAAAAACCTTTGTACATTTTCCAATATGTGACAGTAACAAATATGGATTAACGTTTAGTGTAGTGTATTGTGTAATGTTCATATAACATCATAAGTTTGGATGAAAAAGGGTTGTATTTAATGTTTTCTAAAGCTGCACACGCCATCTATATTTCTAACATTAAGAGGCAGACCAGGCTACACGACACGAGCTCTATAATAATACCCCCGCCAACCAATTTTTTAGATGAAGAAGAAATCAACATTATAGTTATATATCTTTTTCGGGCTGCCGGGGACAAAGATACATACTCTCAGGTGATATTCAACGTTGAGGGGACCTGACATGACACTGAGAAGAAGAAGAAGTTCTATTTCTTTTCGAAGTTACATCTCAAAGACACAGATTCGAAAGATACAATGAAGACATCCCATTAAGGGACTTAATGGGATGACTAAATATGAAGAGACAAAGCTTGAAATCAATCCATTCGCGACACTTAATTAGCCAGTGTAGATTTTTTAGAAATTGACTAATATGACTATACTTACGAGTAGTCATATTGACCACCATATACCAGAGTAGCAGCTGTATTGAAAACAGGCTAGAGTTTAGAAATTTGTGTTTCAGAAACATGAAACCATATATTTTTCAATATAAAGGGTCTTTCAAATTGAGCGGTTTTTTTAATTCTATCTTTTTTAATTCTTGAATAAACCACATAATTTGCTTTGATTTCAAAAAACTTTTTATTGATCATTGAAGTATAATCTATAATATTTAAACACAAAAAACATTATCCGCCAAATGTTCACTCTTTTGTCAAAATTTTCGATGACATTTTGGCATAATTGCGGTTCTAACTCACCAATAACGCGAATAATTTCATCCTTCAGCTCAGGAATGAATTGATCGGGGGTCATTCTTATAGACCTGGCTTTTCACGTAACTCCAGAGAAAATAGTACAACGGTGTCAGATCACATGATCTTGGTGGTCAATTATCATCACCGTTTCCGGAGGTTACAATACATAAAATTATTCTCAATTTGAACGTATCGTTGTATTGTATACGACTCCATTTTTATAAATATCATACATTACACTTCTCAAATGTGATAAGACCCAGGTAAGTTCGCGACGCCATCTGTGTTTTATCCAAGAATTAAAAAAACCGCCTAATTTGAAAGACTCTTTACTTGTATTCTATTTTCCGCCTATAAATAATAGTATTATATAAAATAACAATTTATATAGCACTGTTTAGAGAGTAGACTTTCTTCTACAGCGCTCTAACTCGGCATTTGAATATATTATTAACAGATTTTAAATATCACGAAAAAAAGAGTTAAATGTGAAGATAAGTAATAGATACGGCATTTTGTCGTGTCTGGATATGTCTAGAAATACATATTTGGTAAGGAAACCTTAAAATAATTTACAAGGGAAAATAATCTACAAAGAAAACCTTGTTGATTTTCCGATATGTGATAGTGACACTTAAGTTTTAGGTGAAGTATTCATTTACTCGTGAATTTTAATAAGACCTCTGAAAATAATCTACAAAGAAAACCTTGTTGATTTTCCGATATGTTATAGTAATACTTAAAATAGGCTTTAGGTGAAGTATTCATATACTCATAAATTTTGAAAAGACATCTGAAAATGGTTGTATTCAAGTAATTACTTAGGCTGCATACGACACCTACTATAAATATCTAATATTAAGAGGCATACCATTCCACGCTGTAGGACCATCAACTTTATTATAATTTGTAGAACTAACTACTTCTAGAATTCTCCCGTACCCGTTTGCATCGATTGGGTTATGACTATACTGCAGTCTCAGACATATTTACTGAGTATTGCTCTTGTTTACTTTTTTGATAGTTAATAAAATACCGTACATTTTAATGCAATGAAAAAAAAACACTCACCTTATTGGATCGATAATAATCCATAGATATAGTATAACAGATGCTCTGAGATCTCACCTTAAACTTAGAAATTACGAGTATAGTAAAATTCTTACAAACCTTGTAGATATCAAATATATATATATGACCTTTAATTTTTGTCTTGACTTTATAATAAGAAGCAACGTATAAACGATATTTTTTAAAAATCCAAAGTCTTCCTCGACTGCTTGGCTGGGTATATAGAAAAACAGATTTTCATATTTTAGTGAGAAACTCTTGGCATGTGGCCATTGGACTTCTGTTTGTGTAATATGACTGAGATACAAATATATTTTCATTACATAATGAATTAAGATGTTGTGGCTTCGCCGTGGAGAGAACCATTGTGATGTAACTACAGACGTGATCTGCCAAGGCTGCTGACCTGCTTTGAAGTGCCCTTGAAAAAAAATTATCAAGGCAATACTAAAGAAAATTGAACTAAAAAAATATAGGACTCTAATATAATCGTTATTATTGGTAACAAATATTCACTTCTCCTACCTTAGCAAACTTCGATCTTACACACTTTTGGGGTGACCTTTAACCTTTCCTTCCCTGTGTTGGGTATCTTCTACACGTTGCTTCTAATAACCATCAATATCTCTATAAATATAATAAATACAAGGTTAAGATTTTAGGTATTTCTCCATAATATATTTACGCATTGATTTAAAAAATAATATTAATAATAATCAGAATTTATCGACTACATCGAGGTGTTTTGTAAAGATCGAAAACAAATTCGCATTTAAACGCTGCGAGTGCCTCGTCTTGACGATATGTGAATAGTATGCGGGAAGCGCGACACTATATTCGCATCTCACTCTTGCATACTAGACTGAATTGCGAGGAGCTGAATTGTCTCAACGTCGCAAGCACTAGCGTAAGCGCCGGGGTATGCGACTGACGTTCCGCGTCACTAGTAGCTTCTAGGCTTGCAAATAGGTTAGACGTACGCCCGTTCCGTGAGCGTTGCCAGATGGTTTTTTAATGTTTTCAGCAAATGAATCTCAATTATTTAAATTTTTAACTTCAATTATAATTAATTAAGGGGATTATCTATGAATGTACTTATTTTTCCGATTTAAAATCGCAAATTTTTTATTGCGTACTCACTACCCAACACCGGAGCACGCGTATTATTTTTATCACCGTAAGGGAAGGGTTAATATACCCATTTAAGTGAGAGAGATTCCTTAATCTCTTTTCAATTGAGAGTGTAAGAGCAAAGGGAACATGCGATTAGATAACATATATATCGAATAAATAAACTGAACCTACATTTCTTGCGCTCCGCTAAACTGGAGGGGCAAGAAGCATGTCCAAGAACAAATTAAGACAACGTTGAAATAATTAGTGCTAGAAATCTTTAATAACTGACATGTATAATGTTAAATTTCTAATCTTATAGTTTATAGATCATGTTCATGAGACAATTAACCCTAGAATTTTCAATATGGTCAAAAACAAGATAAACGTCTATCTTGTTTTTGACCATATTGTAAACCGTGAGTGTTGAAGAGGCAAAGATGTGTGTTTTGCGATAGGGAAGTTTTCAGCACTCTCCACTCAGCCTACCATAACAGAAAAACAGCGTGATGGTATGTATAAAAGTTGAAAACACATGTATCTAGTCTCAGCGTGAGAGCAAAGACAACTCTAATTTTCATTTTAAATTTTAATATAAGAACAACATTTTTTTAAATTTTCCCATCAAAAAAGCAAAAAAATATTTTAAAAACTTTGTCATTTTTTTACAATGGATTTCTAGGGATGTTTTTTAACAAAGCCACCCCTCTTTTGCCTCAAGCGGATATGATCGCTTACAAGAATCCATTATTATTGAAGAATTTAAATTTCGGAGACGAATTAAACCTGTGGCGGCTAAAATTGTGATGGAAAGGAGAAAAAATTAAATCGTGTTTCAAAACAAAAAAAATTAATATATACACCGCAATTCCCTATTCAACGATTTGAAAAGGATTTTTCTCTCGTTCGTGGTGTGAATCATAAAATAATATTTCGATGTACAATTGCCAAAAATAACTCGACCAAATTTTACCTCTGGTATAATCCTCACTATTATTTTTATTTAAAATAACACTAACAGGAAATTAATTTAAAAAAAAAACAGTTTATCTATTGTATAATTATATTTAATACGTTGTGTACACAGTGAAATAAGTAGTGTAGGCGGTCGCCAAAGTGGTGGTCCGCGAAAAAAATTCGCTGGTCCGCAGAGAAATGTGGACATTATTTGCATTTTTAATCCAAAGCAAACCAACCCGGAAAAATAAGAGACTTGCACGGATTAACGATGCAAGATGCATGAAATCATGACAATCTCGTAAGACTTGTAGCTAACTGCATTGCACATGTTTTGTCTTACTCTCGCCTCGTTTCACACTCTTCTAATGTTTCACAGTGCGGCTCTTCTTTATATATTGTTATATCATGGTTACGGGAAGGTTAATAAAGCTTTTATAATTTGGTTATAATTAATAGTTTTATTTTATTAACTAGGTATATTTTATGTGTTCTTTGATAACTTTTTTCGAAATATATTTAACACTAAAAAGTCCTATTAGTGGTCCGCGGGATTTAAAATTATGAATTTAGTGGTCCGCGAGGTCTTAAAGTTTGCCAACACGAAAAATCGCCAAAGTAGCGTTTCTATCGAATTGTACGAAGATCATTTGACCAATTTAACATGCTTCTCTTTGACGTGAAGTTGTAAAAAAGCCTTATAAATCGATTTATAGTTCAGTTTGATCCCACCACTACTCATGTTGTTATGGAGAACAAAATTAGTTTACATACAGCACGATCTACAATAGAATATCGAAATTTTCTTTTTTTTATGAGCGTAATGTCACTTAGTGACGAAGAAAAAACTGCTCAAAGGGTCTCGTTCGAAGCCGACACTCCTGAGTGCGAAAATAATAGAAGCTTGAGTGGACTTAAGGTCCAACATCACGGGAGATGTAAAATGACTTGCCTGGAGTTCAAAACAGCCTAGGTAGTTAAAAGTTCCACAGAAAATTTCGAATGCAGTTGAAGTCACTAGATCCGAATGGCCAATCTGTCCGAAGATGAACCAATGTATCTCTTTGAAACCATGGTTAAATATATATCTGGGAAGACAGACATTTACTGTTTTCTTTGTTTAAATGCGCCACGGGATTCCCCGTGGGTGTACCCAAGTTATTATTGGACTGCCAAATTTATCATGACTACAATCTTGTCCCTTTGCCCTGTTATAATTTTTGCGATCATCTAAATCAATCTGCAAATCACATTTTGCAATACTGCAATTATAACCGAGTCAATAATTTCCGAAGGGATCTCCACTCAGCCTTAAGGATCTCCACTCATTTAAGGCTGAGTGGAGATCCCTTCGGAAATTATTGACTCGGTTATAATTGCAGTATAGCAAAATGTGATTTGCAGATTGATTTAGATGATCGCAAAAATTATAACAGGGCAAAGGGACAAGATTGTAGTCATGAGAAATTTGGCAGTCCAATAATAACTTGGGTACACCCACGGGGAATCCCGTGGCGCATTTAAACAAGGAAAAATTAAATGTATGTCTTCCCAGACATACATTTAACCATGGTTTCAAAGAGATAGATTGTTGGATTGATTTATATCTAGAGCCCTTATTTACACCAGTTATAGTCAAAACAAGTATCACGCACAGTCCAAAATATCTCGTTTATTTTTTTTCAAAAGATCAGTTACTGGCTGTGAAAAATCAGACGGAACAACCGACATAACATGCTTCATTTGCCAAAGAATCAACACATTAATTACCAGTGATACCAATATGTGAAGGAATTCAAGCTAAAAAAATGTCTATATTTATAACATCAATTGGAATAACTTGACTTTGATTCACTCAAACAATTACCTAAAATTAGATGAAGAGCAATTAGGGAATCGAAGAACATAACATTTTTTGAAAAATTTAAGTACTCGCAAATACAAAGAGCCTCTTTTATTGCCACAAAAACTGAAGAGGGAGAAGGAATTTTAAAAAGTGCAATGTGAAGCAAAGTACTCATTAAATACGCTTTTGATTTCAGCAATTGAAATCCCAAAAAACGTCCAATTTAACGAACTTGTTATTGAATCAACAACATCTATTGATGAATTAATGAATCAAATAATTTTATTGCTTTTTGTGGCATCCTTGTTTTCCTGAAAAACTAATAGGTTTTCCTGAAAAACGATGCCAATAATTATGAAATTACGCTAAAGATTTTTTTTCTTTTCATAAACAAACCTTTGCTAAGAATAAAAAAATAGTTTCTTAAAAATGAAAAAAAACATTTGTTAGTAAGGACGGAAAAATTATATTACCTACTTATTATATGATATATTTACTTAATATGAATTGACGAGAGGATTATAAACATTTATGTAAATAGGTTTAGGGCAATTTAAAAAACAAGATTTAAGTAATTTATCTAAGATTTCGGCTTTAACTTTGTGGAAGAATATTTAATAATTAGAATGTTTAACAATAAATTACTTTATTTTACTAATTATATTAATCTCCGCTATACATGTTTCCACTTACTACCCCGCCTGAAGAAAGCCTAAGAAAAGGAGGTAGAAACATGTGTAGCGGGAATTAATGTTATTAGTCGAATAATAATATGAAATGCATTGTTAAACATTTTTAGATTTTAATATGTAAGTTTAGAACAGGTTTATAAATTAGACTTATTTATGTAAGTTTAGGACAGGTTTATAAATATTATTTAAGTTTGTAAGTTTAAACAAGTTAATAAACAAGATTATAGTGTATTGTTATTTATTCAAAAATTTAAGTATGTAAGTTTAGGACAGGTTTATAAATCAGATTTATGTATGTAAGTTTATGATAGGTTCATAAATAAGATTTATGCATGCAAGTTTATGACAGGTTGATATACAACATTTAAGTGTGTAAGTTTACGACAGGTTTATAAACAAGATTTTTAACAATCAGTTTAATGACTTTGTTGCTTACACCGCATATTTATATGATAGAGAAATTTTTATTTCAATTTTAACTTAAATAAAGTGTTTTTTGAGTTTAATATTTTGTGCACATTATAGTATAAATAGGCCGAAACCCATACGACGGCTGTCGCCAAAGAAAGAATACGAGAATTGAATTTTGAATACAAGAGAGCGAGAGAGGAATACTTGGATTCTCTCCGAAAGTAATTCGAAATTTGATACTCGGTGGGTCCGTGATAAATGAAAAGATGGAAACTATACTGAACTAATTTTAAATACCTAGCTAACAATTTTTGAACCGGTGTAAAAGGGGACGATGTATAAATGACATATATAACAAATTCTATATTTATGAATATATATTTTCATAAATGTAGAATTTGTTTTACTTCCGTGAATATTTCACAGGCTGCAACTAGTGTTAAATATTGTTTGTGTTATCCAGATCCGTTTGTTTCGATCCACTAAGCTGTGTTTTCGGTCGAAAAATTGTATTATGAAATTATTATTTCGCCAAAACAGGCATCCTCAAACATATTCTTTAATGTAAGTTCGTTCAATTCAATAAAAAATATTCGTTTTACTGAAAAT
Source organism: Odontocerum albicorne (assembly GCA_949825065.1). NCBI lineage: Eukaryota > Metazoa > Arthropoda > Insecta > Trichoptera > Odontoceridae > Odontocerum > Odontocerum albicorne. The sequence goes on from OX463851.1 coordinate 34,271,150, forward strand.
TTCGTTACCTCGGTATCCGTTATAACGAGATTCGACCTATGTTTACAAATTACCCTTCCTGGTTCTGTATCAATACGCATATACCTTAGTTTACGGAAGATACAAGTTCCTGAAAAGTTGCCTGTTAATCGTATTTCCGCATATCAAATATTTTTTTCCATATAAATACATATTAAATATGCATGATATGTTCCATGGAGAAAAATGTATTGAATATTTAAAAAAAAAGTCTTGAATATATGATATTCTGAGAAATGTAATACACCGATCAATAAGTCCCGGGACTAACCAACAGGTGGCACCTCTAATAACAAATCCATACCATTATCAGTTAGTACCAGCCTTTAGAAGTTACGTGTCAAACTTTCATGACATTTCGACATTGTGTCATTGAGTTACAGTGGTTTTAGTGACGCTACTTTTGCTATTTTCAAAACAATGCGAATTTCGTGTGTTGATAAAACATTGCTTTTTAATGGGAAAAAAACCGTTCAAACTCAGCCTGGTTGGCCCGCAGCGACTATTGGCTGTTCGCAGATCTCAAAAAGATGCTCCAGGGAAAGATATTTGGCTCCAATGAAGAAGTGATTGCCGAAACTAACGCCTATTTTGAAACCAAAGATAAATCGTTCTACACGGCTGGCATAGAATGAATGTTACACTCTTGAAGGAGACTATGTTGATGAATAAAGAAGAATTTTGGCAATCAAATGTTGTTTTAGTATTTAGTACCGGGACTTATTGATCGATGCGTTAAAACGTAGAAGACGTACGGAACATATATAAAGAATTAGAACATTTATATTGAAAAATAAAATTATTCCATATCAGAATTTTATCGATCGGAAGGCAGGAACTTGGCGGAAATACACTTTCAATGTTTGCTGCTATAAATATTTTCTTTTACTCTTCAAGTTGCTTATAATAATATTTAAATCTTATATAATGTTTTGGACAAACTTTTGATCTTCTATTTTCATCGCAATCATTTTCAATTAGACTTTTAATCTCCTTTTCAAAATCTGGAATAGCGTCGTTTAATTTCGTCAGTGTTAATTATTGAGAAATCTTTGTTTTGTTTCCCGTGTTGAATCTTCATTCAAAATCCAATTTTAAAATATTTTGTATATCGAAAAACTAATTTGGTTCTTTCAATTCCATGATAGCAAAATATCGTTAAAAGAATGTATGTAAAGCGAGGTTTGGATGTACAATGTTTCTTGTAAATTATATACGAGGCGTTTGATTAATTATTGGTTAAATTCTTGAGGAAGAAACACTGATACAGTAGGTTTTCGTTTTTATGGATATTGATCTGTAAATTATTTAAGACCGGATAAATAATTCTTCCCTTTGTGGAATTGATTTGGATCTGCGGATGAAACAAATTCCTTTACCAGGAACACTAATCAATTTGCCTGGTTTATAAAATGAAGATTGAGTTTGGATCGAATAGTAAAAGAAAACAATTATCAATATATTGCAAAAGTCACAATCAACATCATTGTTATCAACAGTCACAATCAACATCATTGTTATCAAAGGTAACAATCAACATCATTGTTATCAGTATAACGTCATATCCCTATTTTAGTACAATATTTATAGAGAATCATAATGGGTCTTTCAAATTGAGCGGCTTTTTTAATTCTAATTTTTTTCAATTCTTGTATAAAACAAACACCCAATTTGCTTTGATTTCAAAAAACTTTTTATTGGTCATTGAAGTATAACGTAAAACATTTAAACACACAAAAACAATATCCGCCTAATGTCCACCTCTTGCAGCTCCACAGATGTCCACTCTTTTGTCAAAAATTTCGATGACATTTTGGCATAATTGTGGTTCTGACTCAACAATAACGCGAATAATTTCGTCCTTCAGCTCGGGAATTGATTGGGGGTCATTCTTATAGACCTACTGTTCAGGTAACCCCAGAGAAAATAGTCCAACGGTGCCAGATTACATTATCTTGGTGGCCAATTAACATCATCGTTTCCGGAGATAACAATACGTAAAATAATTCAACAATTTGAATGCGTTGTTGTATTGTATACGATTCCATTTTTATAAATGGCATGCATTACACTTCTCAAATGTCACAAGAGCCAGGTAAGTTTGGGACGCCATCTGTGTTTTATCCAAGAATTAAAAAACCGCTCAACTTGAAAGACCCTTTAGTAATAATAATAAATAAATTTTAGATGGTTTTTCTATCAGAAATTGAAAAACAAACAAACCTGACGACATAATGGAGTTCTAGGAAAATATGACACCTGGAGAGCACTGAATAGATTCCAAGTAGGATAGACTAGGCGTGTGAAAGGAAATGAGTTATCTCATTTTATGGAACCATGTAAGTACTCTCTTATAAATTTTATAATTCTACTGGAAACATTTAATTGTACGCCGATATTGACCTTTCCCTTCCTGTACTAAAAAAACCGCCCGTGCCGGTAATATCTATTCAATACAGATGAATACATAATATGTAAAAATGAGCGATTTAAAATCGGAAAAATAAGAATATTCATAACCAATCGCTTAAATTAATTAAATATGAAGTCAAAAGTGATAATAATTGAAATTTAATTTCATAAAACATGAAAAAAAAACATCGGACGACGTTCACAAAACGGGCGAAGTCACCACTTCGAACGAAAGCCCGCTGGCTACTAAGCGAGAGAAGCGAGCGAACTGAGATTCTATTTTTTGCGTTCCCACATACCGAAGTAGAGGGAAAGTGAGACGTGAATAGCGTCGCTTCCTCACCCACAGCGGTTTTTTAGAATGAATATACCTACGTCACACACTGGCACACATTTGATTATATTGGTGAATTTATTCTCAATTTTCACAAAATATCTCTGATGTGGCCGATAAGTGCCAATTATTATTAATATTATTTTTTTCATTCAATGCGTAAATGTATAACGGAGGAATACCTAAAATCTGAATTCAGTATTTATTATATTTAGAGAGATATTAAAGATTTTAGAAGCAATGTGTACTAGTTACATATCACAGGATAGGAAGGGTTAAATAAAGAAATAACAAAATTACTAATTTATGTTTTCTACGCATAAAATTACTTCTTTATCATACTTAAAACAATGATTTCTTGTTGATTCTTATATTAACACTTTTCACTGAAACTGTATTTCAGATCAAGTCACAAACTCTTGGAATGGATTATTCTAGAGCTGACAAGAATTACCAAGCTGCAAGAAACGTTTGTATGTGAAAATTATAGTTCAAAATATTTGGCGAATTCTCCCATACCTAGGCTACATAGAATCGGAAATGAGTATGCTGCAGTCTCAGATATTTTTATAGTTATTTTGCTGACCTATAAGAAGTGTCTGAAAAGGCACTTTCGAACATTCGAATCTTGAAATGAGATCCCACGTGTCTTTCGAGGACTTTTGAAGATTTTTTTTAACTGCTTTTTATTTGATTCTTAATTTTTTTGTGATTTTTCTCCGTGATGAAGATATGTTAAGTTACACTTGTCAAGTTCCGTCTTTTATACTTTGTTTTCAATTTGTATTTTATTTTTAATTGATTTATCTTTTGTGTTTGAATTTTTTGCGCAGTGCGGTTTGTGCGCCTGTGGACGGCCCTGCATTGTGTTGATAATACGTGATTTTGCAGATTTTTTGTCTGATTATTTTTCTGGCAATTGTGTAACTTTTTTTTATATATTCTGCCAATCTAAATGTGTTAAGCACTTACTAATGGCTCCTTAATCTTTTATTATTTTTGTTACTGCTTATGTATAGTACCTATATAAATAAATAAAGTCTCAATAAATCTTTCTTTTTATTATAAAGAAAATATTACCTTAAATAAACACCCTCGATAAGAAGATAAAATAAATATTTCTGAAGTGGTATACGAACTATTTAGTAGCGATACAGAACCAAAAATAGTTTTCCTTTCAAAAAGAGGTACAAGTATGTAAACATTAAGTCAACCCTATTTTGTCACATTGAATCGTTTAACGTTTTTTTTGTTTAAGCTTCTAAAAACTTGAAGTCATTTTATTAAGTAAAATACTATTCCGTGTCTCATCAGCGCTCACGCGATCTACTAATCTGTTTCACGTGAGGCACTCGAGAATAAGTTACATGCGCGCAGAATATATGAATCGAACATTCAACATGATAGAGGAGTGCCGGACGTATTCAGTGATTTGCTGATGATCGAGTTGGCGAAGACTTTTTTCTCGATCTCGTGACAATCGCTTTGTTGTTCCTGAGATTAATTTTCATTACTATCATTGAATGAATACTCATTAACCGCGACGAATAGAATATAAGATACAATATAAGTGAGGAATCAGGGTACTTGACGTTGGAGCCACCAAATATGACTTGTATTGCTATCACCAGGAAACCCATTGTGTTAGCCTACTTTGAGAGCCTTCAATAGACTCCTAATAGGGTGGACCAGATGGAAGATGAACATGCAGAAATGAGGGTTCTAAAATAAAAGCAGCATGAAATGTGATCATGGCGTAATACAAGACTAACAGAATTTGCTAACTTGTCTGAACATTGGGGATACATGTTCTAGGACAATACGAATGCTGCAAATTATACGGCGATTTTTGTTACATCTTAATAGAAACGTGTGGCATTATTTATTAACATTTGTTGGCATAGACACGTGAGTGAAATAGTAATTTTTTTTTTATTCTACTATTTATGATACTCGTATGGTTGGTGGCGTCTGTCTTGATTTATATGATTTAGCACTATACATTCTTAATCGTTCTCCGCCTTTTCTTAATATTTGTACCTTTTGATTTAATTTTACTTAAGTTTTGATGAATGTATTTAACTTTGATTATCATTAAAGAAAAAAAATCAATTAATTTATTAACATATATTATAGAACACTAGTTTTATAAGATATACCGTTTAACATTTAAAAAAATAAATAAATTTTTAAAAAACATCAGATCAGTCACTAGTGTTTTTACCCTACGTTATACCAATTTGAAATTTCACATTTGTGAAGAACAAAACCAACTTATAAATTAATGACATCGACACGAGAAAATTGTTTTGGGCAAAAAAATCAATAAATGACGTGACCTCCGACGTTTGAACTTAAGTGACTGATGAGAACATTGGAAGTTTTTTTTAGTTCATCCGTCTTTCAAAAAACATTCTTATCAGCTCTTAAAAAGAATGAGAGAGCGATTTTTTGCCTACGTTGACGAGCCATTTTTCTTGCTAAACTTACGAGAATCTCCGCAACAAAGTATTTAAAATTGAAAATCATGAACGTTTTAAAGAATTTTATTTTCTTAGCGGATATTTTTTTAAAATCAAGTTGAAATATATATTTAACCTTTACCGTATGTTTTTTTGAGAAAATTGTTTTTTTTTCTGTTTTGATTATAAATAAGCTATGCTAGGCTTAGATGTAGGTGTCAGTGATTTCATTATTAAGTCCGATAGACACAATACAGACACGTTTGGAATAGACTTTCATGAATTTATTTTAGAAACTTGATTGAAATACATCTACGGCCATGGTTGGCCTTATTAGAACTAGTTTCTACAATAATTGACTTAAAAAGTAAAAAGTGGTGTGTTTCCTACAAAAAGGACCCAAGTTTGGTATTTTCATATTTCAAGGTGTTTGGAAGATATACGTATAAAGCAATAAACTCCCCGAGTTATTTAAAGTAATAAGAATGTAAACCATCCTGTCATGTAGCTCATGGCTGAGCATTGTGACTCTTGTGATAGTCTCTGACGACTCCTCTCTATCCATCCCTGCACTCCGCGACTCCAAGAGCAGCTGTTAAGAGTAGTCAAGTTGCGTGTCTCACTTAGCCAGTCCAACGCATTAAGATTCTTCCTCTTGTGCGTTGTCTTTCTATGCTTCCGATAACCACAAACTTCTCCAAACTATCTCCTTGGCCATGATCAGTGTGCCCAAATAATCAGAGGACTCGTCGAAGACATATTATCGACAATCTGTCGGTGATTTTCAGTTCTTCTTTTTAACTCAACCTAGCATCCTCCATTGTTAGTAATACTGGACTTTTTAGTAACTTAACATTCATTTGTATTTGTGTTTCTGTGTATTTTTTGTTTTAATTTTAATTTTTATTCTTATGATTGTGTGCGGTATATTGTGGGATGAATATTTTTGGTCTTTCTGGAGTGATGATGTGTGAGGAGTTAAATTTCGAAAGATGTTTCCAGTTGTAGTTGAGTGTCACTGTTTGTCAGGTTGATGAGGCGTGCAACGGGGTTTTGGTTTTGTGTAATCAAAAATCGGAAAGAAGTATCGATTAATTTTTTTATGCTAAATATCCTCAGTGAGATACAGGCAAAAGCCTAGTTTACTAGGGATACGACAAATGAAAGGCAACAAATCCAAATCCATTAAAATTGTATGTCCAAATCTTCAAATTACCTGTTGTTTTTTCGCAAATTGTGTACATTTCTTGTCATATGTAATAATAAATAAATAAAAAAAATTATTCTCAAATCAGAAAAATCATGTACACTATGTAAGTACTTCATCGATTCCGCAGCATATTAAAAAGTATTACTTATTTGTCAGCTGCCGTAGTCTAGCGATTAGCAAGCATGCTAAGCAAGCGGACGCCCCAAGTTCAATTCCTGGCAGATTGCCTTCCGGATTAATTTTACTCTTAAGCAAGTTTACATCCGAATTCATGTTTTTCTATTGTTCATATACAAGATAACCAGATTGCGCCCTTGTTATTTTAACTCCTTATTTTCGTTTCTACTAATTAGGAAGTACTCTTGAAGGGTCGTAATGATCGAGAGACAGATTTTGAATAAATGATTCAAAAAACAAATCATTTTTCACCTGCGATAAACTTAGTCTTTTCTCAAACTTCCAAGAGTTATTACATGTACACCGTCTTTATTACATTCAAAAGTGTTGAAAAAATAAAACGTTTCTTAGAATATTCGTTTTATCAAAATTTCCTTTGTTTACCTTCTTTATCCTTAAACGAATTAATTTTCTTCGTTCAGAGATATTTTTTAATTAAATTTAAATAAAAAAATCGTAAAATATGTCAAGGATTGAAACAACTTTTCGTATCCAAAATAAGCTGGTTAGTTAGAAGAAATTGTTCTAGAGTAATAAACCCACCAGATGTAGCATGTACACAAAAGAATAGAATTATAAAAAAAATGAGCTATGTGATTAAAATGTATTTAAAATTACGCAATTTTTCATAATTAAAATGTCTATCACCATCGAGTTTTTAAAATATAATATTTTTTAATCAAAAAGGTAATTCATATTGCAAAAATCTTTCATTACTCCATTTATTTTTAGCAAAGTGATAATAAGTCCAGTAAGTACTCATTATTGCTCGGATTTTACCCCAAGATTGCTTTGTCTAGATTTTCATTAACAAAATGTTAGTAGAATATTATACATTTATTTTCGAATCTCGGTCATAAACTTTCACCGAACGGCGTCAGCAAGATTAGCCCCTATTGAGACGGTAAACGTAATATAACAGAATAAAAAAAAACTTAACGACATAACAACAGATGTTGAGTATTGAAGGGCAAAAATATTACAAGACGAAGGTTGAACGTCAGCCACATTGACAGTAAAAAGAGAACAGGGTTAAATCCATACAACCAGGGGTGTAATGTAAAGGGTGACTTGAATGTTATGCTATCTTTGTTAATTGAAATACTATAGATATAGTCATAAAATTACATAATTTATGAAATATATTATTTGTTATGAATGTTGTGAGTATGTTAAAAGTTTCACTATTTGTTTTTGTATTACCTATATATTTTTGTGACACATAAATATTTTAATAATTATATTGCGATTTGGAGATTGTCTCTGTGCAAAACATTGGGTGTAAATCCACAATAAGGCTTATAAAAGTTGATGATTGGTGCAATGTATGATTATAGCATTTATCTTTTTTTCTCCTTGTTATTTTTTTACTCTACCTTCGCACTTCCATTCCCAGTATCCGATATCCCACATATTCAATTGATTTCCTTTGCACGTGTTCATATCACCGAAGCCTAGTTTTTCTCAATTTCAGCAAGATAGGATCCACTTTCAGGGTACTTCTCACATCTTCTTCTTCTTCTCAGTGTCATGTCAGGTCTCCCCAACGTTGAATATCACTTGAGAGCAGATATATTTGTCCTCGGCAGTCTGAAAAATATCTCCAACGCCCCTTATGCCAGTCCAATCACGTATATTGCGGAGCCAGGAGATTTGCCTCCTGCCAACACCTCTTCGGCCTTCTATTTTGCCTTGGATGATCAGGTGCAGTAATTTGTACTTTACTCCTCTAAGTACATGACCCAAGTAGGACACCTTTCAGATTTTACAATAATATTAGTCAGCAACTCTCTATCAACTTTGGCTCTTTGAAGAACCCTTGTGTTGCTGACCATATCCGTCCAGGGTATCCGTAGCATTCTCCAGTGCATCCACATTTTGAATTCTTCCAGTCGGTTCATACTACTTACTTTGAGAGTCCATGACTCTACTCCATTCAATAGCACTGACCAAACGTAGTATTTGACTAACCGTTGTCGAAGTTTCAAGTTTAGGTTATCAAGTTTTACTTCTCACATACTTAATCCTTATTTTGTCTTTTCTGCTCACACCTGAAATCCATAACAATTATATGAAGCAATCTCTCCTTGAGCGAAGCGCAAGTTCATAATCGATAAGACACTGATAATTTTCTACAAGTATTACATTTACGTTGTATATAGTATAACTTGTCTGGGTTGTTGCTGTCTGGCAATCGCTTCCAACCACCAGAAATAAGTTAAAGATACATTAATTGATAACAAGTATGAAATCCTTTTATGAAAAATAGTGTTTCCAATGCCAATCGAATTTGCAACTCTTGAGTTGTAAGGCAGGCATATTACCAAATAGGTTACGAACGTCGTTACAGAGTAGGGGTAGCGGGAGGTCGTCACAGAATAGAATCTGTGTGGGAGGAGCGAAACAGTTAAGGATGTTATATAATAGCTACAACGCACATATCGATTTTTTCATATTCAATCAATTTAGTTTTTTTACAATATAATGTGATGTGATCAAAATTTCAGTTGATTTTGTATCGCAAACAGCCATTTAGCTGTTGCTAAAGTGTTTCAAGTTGCTCATCTGCAACATTGTGTAGACAATTTTCGAGTTATTTTTTAGTAAATAGTTTATTTATAGAATTTTTTTATTGTCTCTCCGCCCGCAGCTAACGGATGCGGTGGCTAAAGTGTGCCGATGTCGCCCATGTGAATTGAAATAACGAGATCCTGCGAAGTGGACATCACTTGACACTGGCATACATAGGAGTTTGTGTATACTTCATATATAGGAGTTCACGGCCTTTGTTCATGAAGAAGAAGAAGCCCTCAGCCTCACGATGTTATATTTTGTAATATATTGGTTGATTTGTAACATATAAAGAAATTTATTTATCTATTATCTTAGTTTCCCCTCTCCATTCTTCCCAACTTCCTCTCGCAATATGTATTATTCCGTCCATATGGATTTCATTTTTTATTACTTTATACTGTTTAATTTTTATAATGAAATATACAATAGTAAAAAAATCTCCTTTGCCTTAGTAAGCATATGCTCGTCCTTAGGCAGGTAGGTTTCTCAAAACAAAAAAAATATAAGTGGCAGTTATAAGTATAAAAAATCTCAACATAATCACATTACACCAAAAAAGAGCATATAAATTGGAAACATTAATTTTACAAAGGATTCATTGATTTGTAGACACAAAATATCACTCTCAAATTCACAAAAATCAAGAAAAAGGGAACTTCTGCAAATGAAAAATTTCTTCTTTGCTTGAGTTTGATCCAATTTGAGTATCGCCGATCGTTTATGTTGTTTCTCAAATCATTTATGTTTCAAATTATCGAAGCATTTATGTCTCAAATTTCGAATTATTTGAAGTGGTTTCGCCGATCGTTTGTGATGTTTCACAAATTATTTATGTGTCGAATTATTGAAAAAAAAATGTATTTCGAATTTCTAATTATTCGAAGTTGTTTCACCGATCGTTTATGTTGTTTCTCCAATAATTTATGTTTCAAATTTCGAATTTTCAAAAGTTGTTTCGCACATCGTTTGTGTTGTTTCTCCAATCATTCTATAAATATTGTATATTATTGGTTTAATTTTGTATTACAGTTAACTCATGAACTTTTTTGTTCTTTTAAGTTCCTGCATAAAATAAAGTAAAACAATATCCAGATGGTATATATGATATACGCAAAAACGGGTCTTCCAGCCGCTATGCCTGTTGGAAGGGCCTTAACTCTTCTGAACGGGACTGCTTCGGATATTGACATATTTCATATCACATTACCAAAAGCAAAAGTATATTTTCTTCTTAGATTGAGCGCGTTAGAAAGCACTCATCAACATACTATACTTACGTGACTGAATATATGTGTATTATATGTTTGTGTGTATACGAGTATATACTCGTATGTATACTTTTTTAATGTCTTGTATTTTTCAAAGTACTTGGGCTAAGCCTGTTTTGAAAAAATAAATAAATGATAAAATGCAGCCAACAAATGACTCCGAGGTTGTTCGTAGCCGTCATTATATTATCTATCGTCGGATGTTTACTTTTTATTTGTGTTATTGTATAAAATTAATAATTCGCATAGTAAAACATTATGCCACCCACCTCCTTGAATCTAATTTCGACAAAGATATTTAAAGAAAACTCAAAAAGTTTTTCTTTACGTTTTTCTAAAAATATCGCCCTTTATCGTGTCTTCACGTTTACTATGAAACACAATCAACTCTATTATTCGGCAAATCGAAAGACATCACCTTCCTTGGGCCATATGGAGGTATCTTAATCATCTACGCACTTCACGTATTTTGAAAGTAAAACTCGTCAGATCAAGGAACGGGTAAAGGACCCACCATTATGCATGTATAGCGACATTCAATCAATGTCGCATCTGCTGGTTAGTGCCTGATACGTGAGCAACTCGAGAGAGGGCTTGCTGAAGGGAAACCCCAATGGTATTACAGATGCTGAATTCTTGGCTGAGAAAATGTAGATCTCGTATTGTCGATACGATTGGAATAAAATCGAAAAATAAGTAAATTTAGTATTGGCGCTCATATCGAAGAATTTTATTTATGTTATATGAACGTTTTGTATTGTATTACACATTTGTTGTACACAGTACAACCTGGCGGGTTTATTACCATGTAGCAATTCTCTTCTATCCAACCAGAAATATATTAAAGTGGCCTTGAGTGAAAATAAAATTGGAATCTGTTTTTAAAAAATCTGGGTTACAGCGGGATTTTAACCCGCAGTCTCCGGGTCAGGAGATAAGCGTCTTACCGACTAGGCCACGGAGGCTGTCCGTAACATACCATCAAGTTGTTTTCCTGGCGGGGCAGATCACAAGGTTTTTCGATTACGACAAACACATTTAGATTCCTTCACATTAAATGATCTTCTCATATACAATAGAAGATTTTCAATTTATTCGTCTTTTAAGGCATAGTTAATTTATTTGATCTCATCATTAATTCCTTAGTTTTCTTCTATTATGCCTTTTCACTCAAATAAATTCCTTTTTTTCAGTCGTTTTTTTATTAAAGAAAGCATTATTAAACTGTTTGAAATCTTTAGATAGAGATAAAAGAAATGTTTTAGTAGTTTTCATAAGAATAATATAATTGTATGTTAAATGTATATTCGTAACATTTTTTTTAATATCTTCAAGTTCACAGATTTCTTTGATACCGTAACCCTATGACATATAAAAATTTATTACAAACAAGAGAATTTTTCATAATTTTGATTTTTATGCAACCGAATAATATAGGATATACTGTATTTATAACATCTTACGAAGAAGAGTTACACGATCCTAGATAAATAATTGTCAAGGAGAACGAAGGAATCTTAAGAAAATGATCCAGTTATGTATGTGAAAAGAAAAATAAATTCTTTTAAAACTGCTTAACTATTTCAATGTACGAGTATTACTGCCTAACTATTTCAATATTGTTTCAACTCTTTCATTTCCCATTTGTCATTTTATAAAATTTGGACACCTTTGAGGTTTTTCTTTTTTTCGTTCTTGCTGACAGTTAACCTGAGGTGGTATATGTGGGTTTACTTTTTATTTTGTTTTCTGCCATACGTTTTTGTTTTTTTTTTATTTATTCTTTAATCTAGATATGCGGCGGTGTGGGATGGAAGCCCCCCGATGCCCTTGCGGTCGGGCTCGCCCTACATTGGTGTGGTGTATCTCAGCCGGGGGAATGATTGTGGGATGAGCCCGGACTTTTTAATGTCTTCTCTTGAATGTATTTTTATTTTGTCATCTATTTATTTTCTGTGTGTTTTTTATTTTCTTGTTCTACGTGTTCAAGGATGTGGGCTGAAAAACATCTGGTGTCCCCGTGGCTGGGCTCGTCCTATATTGGTGGGGTGTATCTTGGCCGGGGGGATGTTATTAGATGAGCCCAGACCTTTGGATAGCGTTTGTTTTTTAATGTATTCTCTTTTTAATGTGTTCTTGAAATGTATTATGTACATACTATGTTGCTATCAATAAACCTGTATTTATTTATTTAAAAGTGGGTAATCTTTCTTTACAACGAATATTCCTTTCTTCACAACGAAAATTCCTTTCTTTACAACGAGTAAATTCCCAAAAAAGTTGTCATCTATGGTATCGAAACAAAATAGTTTTTCAGATTGTAAAAGAAAAGAAAAGAAACTCCGCGTGGGCATCTTGACGTCAGATACCTATTTTTAAAAATTATTTGACATGTCACTCTTACCTAGTATGTTTTGTAGAGTGTCAACTTTTAAAAATTAATATATCTTTTTGTAACCTTTAAATAAACTTTCAGTTCATAGATTTCGTTTTGAAATAAAAAAAATATGGCCACCATCCAAAATTGTTTTCAAGTGATTGACTTGGCTTTGTTTTATTTTATAGAAGAATGAATGTTAAAAAATCTTAAAATTTGTTTTTTTATTAACAGTGGTAATTTCTATTTGTATTTAGCATCACTTGTCATATTGTTTTCTATTTTATTGAAATAGGTCATTATTTTTTTTTCAACACATATATTTTAACCATCTTACACGATTTGAAATCAAGATGACTAATTAATTTAATTAGACACTTTATTTTGAGCAGGTATGTGATATTTTTTAATATTTTTAGATTGCAGACCGGAGCAAAATCTAATACAACTATGTTGGAAAAGTTATGATTTTGTGATACTGATAACTATTTATTTATTTTATTTATTAAACACTTTTATTGAAAATACAATCTGGCGGGTTTATTGCAAGGCGGCAATCTCTTCCAACCAACCAGACAAAAGTAAATGAAGCAAGTTACGAGGTCGCATAAATCATTCAAATGACTATCCATCCCCACGAAATCCATAAACATATACGTGAGCACATGCCCACGAACCCCACAAAGACGGACAATCATCCGAACATTATTTTTCATATAAAGTGAGATATCATCAATCAAAAGGAAAGGAAGGGATGGTGGAGAGGAAAGGAAAATAATAATCAGGAATGAAGCACGTTATTTTACTGACTAGTAATTAAGAGTTTTTTCAGTCGCTTCTTAAAGCATGCCAAGCATGCTTTAAGAAGCAACTGAAGTTATGCATGCTTAAATACTTAAATAGTTATGCATGCTTAAAGCATATGTAAGATTAAAAAAGATCATATTAATTTGTTTCGACTTGCTAACTAACTTCTTTACTAAAGTCTCCAAGTGATGGATAGCTTGTTCGGAGTTTCGGTCCGATGGTAGGACACCTTACTCCTTCATCGGATAAGTTCTGACTGTTAAGATATTTATTGGAAATTTTTGGATCTTTTTGGGAATCGGGAAAGGATAGGTTTGTGGTAATTGTTTTGATTTTATGAATGATTATGAGAAATTATAAACGATTAAATACATATATAAATATGATGATATATACATAATATTAAATACAAATATACATAAATTTGTGTCGTCACACACTGTTTTATATTGAATGGGTGAAAAAAAAATGAATTGTGAATAAATTATAAGAATGAATATAGTATATGTAGATAAGTAAATAAGTGGGGAAATGTGTGTGACTTTTATAAATATATTAAGGTGTAGAAAATGTTTATTGAAGGTGAGAAATGCGGTTGCCTATGGGGGTAAACTGTCTGCCGGAGGAATTATCGATGATGGGGTGTTCAGAGTGATAATCGGGGGGCCATTTGGGGGGATGTTCTATCTAAAGTCCTTTCCATTATTTTGCTGGTTGTCGTTGTTGAATAGGGCCTCGAATATTTTAATCTATTGTAGAACATTTTAAAAACTACTTTAAAAGTAAACTGAGCTTCTGGAATAATGGGAAACAGTTGTTTCGACTACACAATTTATTTCATATAAGGTTGAATATTGCATATACCATTAAGATTAAAAAAAAATCTAGTCTGAACAAGTAAGAGCGTGCGTAAATAAATACCATACCTCAGCACATGGTCAGGTAATGTTTCAATTACAGTTTGATACCTCAACCTTCAGTAGTGTGCCAAGTAAAACCGATATAAGACGCATTGTTTCGTTATATTCATAAATGTTGAAAATTGAATATCACGCTTTTATCAAGTTTCTTTCAAAATAAACATTTAGTAAAACAGAATATTTACACATGTCATCAAATATTAGGGAAGGAAAAAACATTAAAAAGCGAAAAGGAGTTACAGATATATATCGTCACTTAAGAAATTAAAGATAGCTGAAAAAAATTGCCATTAATCCTGAAAACTATTTTTTCAAATTTATAACACCACATAAGCCTTCCATATTATCCCATGAAATCGTAAGCAATCAACAAAATAATCACCACTTTGTGCTATAAACATAAGTTTTAGTTGGCATATAAATTATAACATTAATAAGAATTTTTCAACTCTGTTGATGCTCAAAGAGCGAAACGCGTCAATAAAACTAGTTTAAAGATATAAAGTATATTATTTTTATTCAATAAATAGTATTGGGTGTTAACATAAGTTTATGAGTTTATGAGAAGTGTATCTTCATGAAATGGTTTAAGCGGTCCTTATCGAAGTCCACTGCTCGTCCGGAACGCTCCATGTATTTCAGGTTGAAATTACCGTCTTTGAAATGCAAAAACCATCGACGAGCTGTCCTTTCATTCCATAGCATCTTCACCGTACACTTCGCAAATATCGCGAGCAGCTTAATTCCTTCGATTGAACGTGAACAGAAGGAGGTGTCGAAAATGCTCACTTTCGTCTACTTACCATTCCATTTTGAAGGCTTGTAATCAAATAAAATAATTTATGTAACGTAAAAGCAAACACAATATCTTGTAGAGCAGAAAATTTTCTTTCAAATGACACATAACATTTTCCATTTTGTTTTACTTTTGGTGCTCACTTTTAAATTGAAAAAAAAAACGGACACAACTTATGTTAACATCTAATACTTTCCTCTATTCTTTAAATCATGTGATGTTCAAAAAGGTAACAGATCCTAGATCTGGGCATCATATTCAACCACATATGAAATTCACTTTTCTTCTGGAATGTACTGTTACATTATAAATGTTATATACTCGTACATGTTCTGAAATCTTGTTACCTTCTGAATAGTTTTGTGATTTTTTTTTTGTGATTTGGACTCTTATTTGCTTTTTTCTCCTTTCGCTGGCGGTGAATCGGGGGTTGTGTGTGCATTTTCTTTTCATTAATTTTTATATTACTGCTAATTTATTTTCATCTTTTGCATTGTGGTTTTCTCATTTGTTATTTTATTTTTATAAAATTGGAATTCCTATCAGCTTTTCTCTTTTTATTTTGCTGACAATTAACCTTCAAGCAAGAGTACAATTCTATGGCGTTTTGGTAAAGAGGTACAAGTTATCAATTACTTATTTGTCAGTTTGAAGTTTTGCAGCACTTGTATTCCTAAAATACAGACCTCAGGTAAATTTTTAAGGTTAACTTTGAATACATTAATTATTTATGCATTCAAAGTTTACCTTTAAAATTTACCTGAGGTCTGTATTTCAGGAATACAAGTGTTGTAAAACTTCAAACTGACAAATAAGTAATTGATGACTTGTACCTCTTTACCAAAACGCCATAGAATTATGAAGCATATAAAAAACAAAAAAAGTCATAATTGAAAAATGTTATACAATTTCTATGTATGTTTATTACTTGTGGTATTCTGAGTTAGTGATCATGCTTCAACACCATTATTAGACCAACACAAGAAACCTAGAAGATTTTGAAAAGTAGTGATATCGAAGCTTATGGGTTGACATAGTTGAATGCTTATGGGTTTACAAAGTTGAATGCTTATGAGTTTTTTTACAAAGTTGAATGCTTAAACATTTTATTGCAAATACAATCTGGCGGGCTTATTGTCAGGGGGCAATTTTTTCCAGCCAACCAGACAAAAGTAAATAAAACAAGTTACATGGTCGCATAAATCGTTCAAATTACTATCCATCTCCACGAAATCCATAAACACATACGTGAGCATATGATATATATGCCCACAAACCATACAAATACGAACAATCACCCGAACGTTTTTTTTTCATATAAAGTGAGATATCATCAATCAAAAGAAACGGAAGGGATGGTGGAGAGGAAAGGAAAAGAAAAATCAGGATCAGTTGCAATCAATGCTTATGGGTTGACCGTAAAAATGACAAACTGTTAAATAATAATAGAGAAGTATTATTAACCATCACAAAGAGTATGTAAGATTACTTTGGACATATAATATGAGGATAAAAATACAACATTCTTCAACAGATATTAAAGAGGA
This sequence comes from Odontocerum albicorne, assembly GCA_949825065.1. Taxonomy (NCBI): domain Eukaryota; kingdom Metazoa; phylum Arthropoda; class Insecta; order Trichoptera; family Odontoceridae; genus Odontocerum; species Odontocerum albicorne. The sequence goes on from OX463851.1 coordinate 34,288,052, forward strand.
AAATTTAGGGATAAAGAAATGCGGGTAGAAGACGCCAACTCCTTTGGCTGAAGAATTAACTGGAATTATTTTATCATAGTATCATAATCTTTATTCATAGCTGAGATGATCGCTAACCTCCGAAGAGGACAGAAATTTTAAGAAAAAAAATAATTATTATTCTAAATGTAATAAAAGAAAAATAAATTTAGATTCTTTACAAATAAAGAGGCCTACTATGATTAACGAATAAATATGTTATGATGTAATGAGGCAAATAAAATACAATTGCCTGTTTACTATTTCTAGTTTAATAAAAGATAATAAAACGTAGGTTGTCGTAAAAACATGGAAGTAAATTAACATTTAGAGAAAATGTTGCCATAGAAAAATAACAGCCTATTTTGGAATACTTATTTTTGTTTCGTGTTTATACGAACATTTATATGTTAGTATGTTATTTATTTTGCGATGAATTAATATTTCATAGATATTAGGAAAAAATCAAACAAACGATTTCAATAAATGGTTTAAAAAAATAAATGTTTATTTCTTTTTATTTAACCCTTAAATCTATATTTCAATTTTGTCATATTAAATATGACAGATTATAGAACGACTTAACATAATTAAATAAATTTTGTAATTTGTTTTATCAAACACTGTTTATTCCACTTTTTGTAACAGTATAACCCTACCGGTTTCAAGGCTTTCCCCCCATTATTAAGAGAGCACAAACAAGTATTTTTTGTGCTCCTCTGATGATGAGGTTAATGTCTTGAAATCGGTATCGTTATACCGTTACAAAAAGGGGAATAAACAGTGTTTGATAAAACAAATTACAATGTTGTTTATAGTTAAGGCATTTACGTTGTTTTTGGATTTGTTAAGGCGGATTTCGTGAACTCAAATCCGCCTTAACAAATCCAAAAACAACGTAATCCTCTAATTTATTCTGAAATGGCTAATCATTGTCACCGTGAAAACCATCCTTTTTTTATCGATGATGCCGAATTCTTACATATCAGTAGTAACGGAAATAAATTGGACAGATTAGAGGCCCTAGAAAATTCTAAGTCAGTACACCGATCCGAACATCTGTTGAACAGTTATTTCCCAAAAATCTCTCCGCTCTTGGCCGAAATTGTCCCATGCCTCCCTCATCCCTCAGCCCCCAACCGTTGAAGCGTGTATATCGGTACCAGTTCGAACAGCATTTAGTTTTGTTTGCGCTCCCCTGAAGATGAGGTGAAAGCCTTGAAACCGGTAGGGTTATACCGTCACAAAAAAGTGCTATAAACAGTGTTTGATAAAAATAAATTACAATGTCTTTAAACCTCCACAATGTTGATGCGTTAACTATGAACAATACATAAATGAAGAATTGTTTTTTTTCAACAATCAACTTCTTCTTCATCGTGTGCTTAACGCTGAGCATCGTTATCCTCTGCTATTTCTCGAACTCGGTGCACCCCCTGTCTCCATCCCTCCCGGTCCAGGACCATGTTGAATGGAGCGCTTAAAGAGGATCTTGCAAATTCTTGTATTTTATCCGTTCATCTCATAGGACACCTTCCTCTCGCTCGCCTTCTCTCAACTGTCTCCGTGATCACCAGATTCTCCATACATTCAAAATTCGTTCTAGCGACATGTCCAAAGTTTGTTATGCTTCTTTCTCTGCATGTTGTCAAAAGTTTTTCAGTAATTTCCAATTTTTGGATGAGAGACGTTGGACACTTTACGGCCCATTGGATATGAAGCGTTCATCTCCATTACCACATATTGGAAGTTTCTACCATATTTGTTTCTTTTCTTCTCCTATAATAACAATAATGTTTCATAACTTCCAATAATAAAGATTCATGTTTTTTTAACCCTTCCTTCCCTGTGATGTGGAACTAGTACACATCGCATCTAAAAACTTTAATATCTCTATAAAGATAATAAATACTGGTTTCAGATTTGAGGCGTTCTTCCATAATACATTTACGCATTGAATTAAAACAATAATATTAATAATACGATATAGTACTGCTATACAAAATCATTCACTCAGTGATTGATGCACCTCACTTACTCGCAAGTATTTCATTTCGTATCCCCACTAGATCCACAAGACAGCTCAATCCCTTTTATAGCGAAAATTGTTATACTAACTATAAAATCAACTCCTCTATAATTCGCATGCAAAGACTTGGAAACGAGTTTTGCAACAATTTAGATATTTTTAATATAAGTATATATAGTATTCGCCAGAATATTACAACAATATTTAGAAATAGATACTAACTTTGTGCTCTCCTTTATTAATATAAATAACGTAATACAAACCAAATATTAAGGACAATATTTTGCCTCTGGAGTTGAGTAACCCTGCATCAGCACGTGTGAAGCTTTTAATTCTGCAAAGCAACTTGCATCTCGTCCCACTAATGAGGCCATGTGTTTTCTATATCTCAATATATATCCAAAAATTCCCACAAAATTTTCAAAGATTATTAAATAATTTTAAAACGATGACTGTAATTTATTCTACTGCTTTTTGTATCTTCATGTTAGTTTAAGATAAAGTTGTATTATTTGTCAATAATTTTAAGTAATGTATAACCTGTCACATGTTCATTTGTATATAAAGACACTGTTGTGTCGTTAATTAAATAAATAAATAAATAATAAATAAATAAATAATTAGCACGTATTGGCCACATCAGAGATATTTTGTGAAAATCGGCAATAAATTCACCAATACAATCAAACGTGTGCCAGTGTGAGACGCAGGTATATTCATTCTAAAAAATCGCTATGGGTGAGAAGCGACGCTATTCACGTCTCACTCTCACTCTATTTCGGTATATGGGAACGCAAGAAATAGAATCTCAGTTCACTCGCTTCAGTAGCTCGCGGGCTTTCGTTTGAGGTAGTCGCTTTGCCCGTTTTGTGAACGTCAGCCGATGTTTTTTTTCTTCATGTTTTCAGCAATTAAATTTCAATCATTATCACTTTTGACTTCAAATTTAATTTATTTAAGCGATTGGCCATAAATATTCTTATTTTTCCGATTTTAAATCGCTCATTTTTACATGTGTATTGATGTACGAGTATATACACAGCACCGGAACTCGCGATTTTTTTAGCACAGGAAGGGAAAGGTTAACCTCATCGTAAAGGAACCAATTTGTTTAAAAAAGGATCTGGTCTAGTTTTGACTACAGGCCTCTTTAACATCTTTCTGGTATATTGGAATACATGGGCTTATGACAATAAACCAACCAGGATGTTCTGTATACAATAAAATGTTTAACAATACATGACAAAAGGTAATTCAAATTTAACTGATCAAAAAACGCAACTCTCGCTACCTTAATGTATATACGAGTATACTACCTTGATCAAAAAGTTTTAGGACCGGCCACCGTGTGGCGCTGTCAGTCACCCGATTGGAATTATTTTTTTTGTTAGGCTACCACATCTATCATTGACACTTCCTTCCAAATTTCAACGTCATAGCTTGTTACGCTGTACTGAGTACATCTACCTTTGTGCGTGTTTTCGATTTTTTACAAGTTTGAAAATGGCATCAACTGTGCATCAACGAGTTTGCATTAAATTTTGTGTGATAAACGGATTTAACGGTCCGCAGGCCTTGGAAATGTTGGAGAAGTGTTTTTCGGTGGCACGAACGCTTCAGAAGTGGTCGTGAGTCGATCGAGGATGACGAACGCAGTGGCAGTCGAAAACCGATGAAAACATCGATAAAATCAAAGAAATGTTGGCCGAAAACCGCAAATTGACCATTAGAGAGCTGCCAGAGGACTTAAACATCGCTTATGGATCCGCTCAAGACATTTTGGTTAGTGATTTGGGCCTCAGACGTGTCGCTGCAAAACTGGTGCCGAAAGACCTCAATTTCATGCAAAAAAAGGACCGCGTTGAAATCGCGAAAGACATGATTTCCATGAGTTTTTGGTTAAAAACAACACGACTACTATCCAGCAGCCTTTGAATTCACCTGATCTGGCTCCCTGCGACTTTTTTCTGTTCAACCGATTTAAAAAACCGCTTCGCGGAACGCGTTACAGCACCCGAGAGGATGTCATGAAAAAATCGAAGACGGCTCTGATAGACATACCGAAAATTGAGTACCAGCGATGTTTCGAGGATTGGATCAAGCGCTAGTGTAAGTGCGTTGCAGTCGATGGGGGGAGTACTTTGAAGGGGACCATATCGATTTTGATTAATAAACTTGTATTTTCGATTTTATGAATAAAGTCCTAAAACTTTTTGATCAAGGTAGTATTAGCCCAACCAGGAGTTGGAGTTGAAGTATTTCACTCGCATTTCTTCTGTTCCTTTATTTCTTCTTGCAATATCATTTAATTTTTTTTTCACCTCATATTATACACATTGTGTATTTCTTAAGTACTCTCAACTTTCTCCTTTTGATTAATATGTATTTTTGTATCTTTTTCAAGATCATTATGGACTTTGTCAACCTAAACAACGAAAATGTTATTCAAGGCAAAATTCAAATTTAAGTGACCAAAAAACAAAACCCTCGCAACGTGAATGCAAACCAGTCCAACATGTGAACTTTACAAACTAGCCAGGTTTACTTTACAAGGGAGGATTTAAAAGTTTTTGTTTTTGCTTTTGTTCCCCAATTAAAACGTGGGTGTATACATTTTGTTGAAATATTTCAGTAAATTTGAAACATACATTAAACAAAACAAAAACATTGAAATGTTCTCCTGTAAAATTAATCTTGTTTAGGTTTCGTTCTGTATTAAAACATGGAAAGGATGAGTATATTTTAAGATCCGTTTGTTCCAGGAAGATTAATAACTTCATTAAAAATTCTCCAGAGTTTCAAAATGGTTTTAACCCTTCCCTTACGGTGTTAAAATTGAAACGCGTGCTCCGGTGTTGGGTAGTGAGTACGCGATCAAAAATTAGCGATTTTAAATCGGAAAAATGAGAAATTATAATAATTGAGATTTATTTGCTGAAAACATTAAGAAAACATTAAAAAACCACCTGGCAACGCTCACGGAACGGGCGTACGTCTAACCTATTTGCAAGCCTAGAAGCTACTGTTGCGCGGAACGTCAGTCGCATACCCCGGCGCTTACGCTTATGCTTGCGACGTTGAGACAATTCAGTTCCTCGCAATTCAGTGGAGTATGCAAGAGTGAGATGCAAATATAGTGTCGCGCTTCCCGCATACTATTCACATATCGTCAAGACACAAGGTCGAGGCACTCACAGCGTTTAAATGCGAATTTGTTTCCGATATCTCCACAAAATACCCACGATGTCGTCGATAAATTCTGATTAATATTAATATTATTTTTTAAATCAATGCGTAAATATATTATGGAGGAATACCTAAAATCTAAACCTTGTATTTATTATATTTATAGAGATATTGATGGTTATTAGAAGCAACGTGTAGAAGATACCCAACACAGGGAAGGAAAGGTTAAAAGACAGTTATCAAGAGTCAATATTAGTCAATACCAAGTGAAAGTGAATATTCTGGATATCTACCAGATTGCTAAGTGAATATACTAATTAATAATAAACTCCACAACAAATAAAAAAAACTGTGATATATCCCATTTTATTGTTTCGTGATAAGTTTTGATTGCAAGGTAGAAACATTTGCTACCCTTCCATATAACACACTTTCAATAGTATGGCGGGTATTTACTTGAACCGAAAGAGTTCATCCGCTAATCGCGTAATTCAAGCAGACAAGGCCCGCATCTATGAAAATGATTAATTGGCCAAGCTTGTTGTATTCTTCTTATCGGTCTAACCAGCATCTTTTCTTCACAGAGCATTGAAGTCATTGATCTACATTTCAGTCATCTTACATCCTGGTTTTGTGGTTCACATCTGCAGCATAATTATCATCTTATTTTTTTTTATTATAGTTTATGTCTTCAAGGGTATGGGCTGAAAAAAAAACATCTGGAGTCTTCGTGACCGGGTCCACCCTCATTTTTATGGTGTTTCTCAGCTGGGAGGATGTTATGAACTCATACTAGACTTTTCGATAGCTTCTGTCCTAAAAGTGTTTCCTTTTCCATTGTCTTAACATATATGCGTGATTAATAATTAATTATTTTAATTTTATGTCAGCCATCTCATAAGGTTCACTGCTTGTTCTGAGACAGCGGACTTGCACCCACGAAATTCTCATATAAACATTTAAGTGAATAATCAAATTAGTTATCAAATTATATTAGAGTTGCTGCCACTTGAACTTTATAGCTCTCATAAAAAATATTTTCGAGTTTATTTCTCTGTTTAGCTAAAATTTGGACAGTTATATGATTGTTTCTTTGTATTCAGGCAGTGAACTTCGGGGTTGGGTATATGATACATGTAAAAATTTGGACTATTATATGACTATTTCTTTGTATTCAGGCAGTGAACTTCAGGGTTGTGTATATGATACATGTAAAAATTTGGACTGGTATATGATTGTTTCTTTGTATTCAGGCAGTGAACTTTAGGGTTGTGTATATGATACATGTAAAAATTTGGACTGTTATACGATTGTTTCTTTGTATTCAGGCAGTGAACTTCAGGGTTGTGTATATGATACATGTAAAAATTTGGACTGTTATACGATTGTTTCTTTGTATTCAGGCAGTGAACTTTAGAGTTGTGTATATGATACATGTAAAAATTTCGACTGTTATATGATTGTTTCTTTGTATTCAGGCAGTGAACTTTTGGGTTGTGTATATGATACATGTAAAAATTTGGACTGGTATATGATTGTTTCTTTGTATTCAGGCAGTGAACTTTAAGGGTTGTGTATATGATACATGTAAAAATTTGGACTGTTATATGATTGTTTCTTTGTATTCAGGCAGTGAACTTTAGGGTTGTGTATATGATACATGTAAAAATTTGGACTGTTATGTTTAGAAGTGAATGATTCTCAAAGTTTAAAAAAATATACATTCAACATTAAAACTTGTATGAAAACTTTGAGGCCGATGATTGGCCTCGTGAGAATTTTCCAATAAACCAGTTGGAGGCGATGATCGGCTCCGTGGGATAAAAAGGGTTAAATAATTTTCTTACATATTTATTGAGTATATAATTGTATTTACTGCTTATTTATTTATTTTGGTTTTACAATTTAAGTGTATAAGGAAGCGGGTTGAATTACATCTCATATATTTACATCCAAGTTCACCCTCCTATTGGTGGGGGTGCTCTACTGGAAGGGTGCTATCAGATGAGCCAAGACCGTTTAGTAACTTATCTTTCAAATGTATTTCCTTTTCCTTTGCTTTTATACAATATAATATGTAATTTCACGATATATGTACTCGTATATGTACACGCTATGTTGTTTTCAATAAATGTATTATTAATTTATCCATGTGGGTAAGGAAGCCAAGATGTTTTACATTTTGCCAGGTTTAATCGTCATCTTTCTCTCGTAGAGTACTCCAATCTTTGATCTCGTCGTAAATTGCAGCCGTTCTAAATAACGTCAAGCCATCTAAGATGAATTCAGAAACTTATCTGATAAAGGTGAAGACAGCTTTATCTTGCCGAGGGAACTTAGAAAACAAATACACATCCACCCAGAGAATAGGAGAGAGAATCTATTCACAAATTTCAATTCCAACTTGAGTGAATAATCGTGGTCTATTATTGGACTAAATATGACAACAGAGACAACATGGCGGAAATAGTACAGGCAAATGCCGACTTCAGTGCTTTACCTTAAGACGTTTCATACAAACTCACAACATTCTCAAGGTTGCGTCAATCAATGCTTCAAACTTTAAAGCAATAATTTGTTAAGGGATATTTTCGGAGCTGTGACACAATATGTTTTTTTATTTCTTTTTTGAACTTAATTTCAACGTAATTATCTTTCATCCATTATGCCGATCTTATAACATATTTTCTCCATTTTTTTTCACTTCAACAATTCATAAATATACACATATAACGTCAACATGTGCATATATGACGTCTGCAGAAGAGAGAATGCACCTTAAACCGAACTGATTTTCTACGTAAGATAATGTTTCTTTACTTGATAGGAGCAGATTAAAACTAACTTTGAAAAATGGCAAGATAATTCTTGACTACGAGGATAAGCAACGACTACTACAACAACGCTACAACGGAAGTTAATACTGTACAACAACAAGGCTACAACGGAAGTTAATACTATACAACAATAAGGCTACAACGGAGGTTAATACTATACAACAATACGGCTACATCGGAGGTTAATACTATAGAACAATAAGGCTACAACGGAGGTTAATACTATACAACAATAAGGCTACAACGGAGGTTAATACTATACAACAATAAGTCTACAATAAAGGTTAATACTATACAACAATAAGGCTACAACGGAAGTTAATATAGTACCACTAATGGTACATGACCCTTAGTCTAGTATATATAAGCGAGCAAACACGGTTGATATATTCTCGGTACCGTCTAGCAGTATGAGAAGAATCCTGGTTGATATTATTCCTAACGAATAAGCTAACGCTAGAAGCAAACCCTCTTTGTGTAATAGGAGAAATCCGTGCAAAGTGGATAAAAAAAAAAAAAAAAAAAAAAAAAAAGTGTCAAAGCACTGAAGTTCCATGAAACTTTAATTCAATTAACAATATGTTAAGGCCGGCTTGTATCAACCATATTGATCGAGGTAATCTAAGTTTACCAAGTTAAAATAAAAAAATGCAATAAACCAAAAAAAATTCTTTCGCTAACTTGGGTTCACGTTTATATTTTTAACTTGTCAACTTTCTGTAAATTTCATCCTTAAATTATGCAAATAATATGTAAAAAATGTATAAAAAGTACAATTTCCTACGTGTATCATTTATTTTTGTTGTAAACATTAACTTCTTTAACTCAAATTCTAAAGTCTATTAATCACACAGATAGATGCATTACGAAGGATATTGAACAACGTGTAGCGATAGGAAATGAAGCCAACGGGGTACTAAAACATATAAATTCGAACTTTAAAACATTTGAGTGAGTTATATGTTTTGTCACATGAATGAAAATAAGAAAAAGCACTTGCCTTAGATTTGATCCCAGGGGAACACCTGAGTTAACGTTGAATTTATCAGATGTAAACACCCCATAAGAGACAAAGTGGTAAGTCACAGCCAAACTTGCTCAATTTTTAAATAAAGTATGTAATGATTAATGCTTTTGCAAAGTCACTATATGCACAGTCTTTTTGTGTTTTTCCATCTAGTGATTTAGCTACATAGTTGGTGAATGCAACCAAGTTCGTCTCTGTTGAGCATTTAACTCTAAATCCATGTTGTTCATCTTTTATTAATGAATCAATTTGAGAGGAAATACAGCCATATATAATTGATTCTAATACTTTTGCAGAAGCACAAAGAACCGCTACTGGTCGGTAATTCTCTACATATGACTTCTGTCCCGATTTGTGAATGGGTTTAGAGATATTCCAGAGATCTATAAATGTGTCTTTTGAAAAAATATCATTGAAAATTGAAGTTAATGGTTTATTAAGTAGATTTACGCGTACTTTTAATATGAACGTCGGAATAAAGTTAGGTCCAAGCGCATTCATAGAGTTCTTTAAATAACATTGTTTATGAAAATTTGGCTATCACTGTCAGATGAATGTTAAAAAGCATTGTTTGCACTAAGAGATGGCAAAGGGTCATCATAAACCGATTGAAAGAAACCCGCAAAGGCATTAGCTACTTCGCGTTGATGTACAGCTTGTCCAATCCATGTCATCGAGTCAATAATTCCACCATCTTTCCTTTGTAAGTCAATAAATCTCCAAAAGCTTAAAAATATTGTTTTATATAACTTTCAGTGTTTAAAAAAAACAATGTCAAAGAAGCATCGACTTGAATTTTGACATTTACGCGAAATTGACTGATAATTAAATAATCATTTAGATTTTTTGAGGAATTCCATTTTTTATGATGGTCATGTTCCGTAATAACATATCGCGAGTAAATAATTTTGGATATCGTCTCCCAGGAGTTACTGGCTTACTTCTTAGAAAACATGAATCTTGTGTTGTGTATAAGCAATTATAAAAATAATGTACCGCATCATTTACGTCCATGTCATGAATCACGTTCTCATCCATTTCATGGAGGTCTTGATATAGCTTGTGAAAGATCCACTCTCTGTGCTGTGAAGTATCATGCGACGATATTGGAGTGCGTTCACAACTTGCAAGCTGGATGAATTCAACATTAAAATCTAAAGCTGAATGATACGTTTCCTCTGGCTAAAGAGGTGAGTCGCTTCGGCTAATGGATATTTACCTGTCACAAATTATCAGATCTGGCGTTCTACATTTGGCATTTAAAACCCGATTTTGTTGATCAACCCCCAGAGCCGCGCACAAGCAAGTCAACTCCTAGTTAACGTTTTCGATTTCACAAGCAAAATGTAAATTGAAATCCCCAGTTATAATCAAAAATGTATTATTAAACATATGTATGTTACAGATAATTTGTTGCAAAATTCGCTTTAAACATACACAACGCTATGGGGTGGGAAATAGGTGCAACAGATAAAGATCACAATATCACGATATTGAATCTTTATCCAAAGATCTTCATTTTTGGTCTCAACATCAGGGAGACGTTGTACATGCAGCCCATCTCTCGCTCTGACTGCCAACATACATCCTCCACCCTGCCTGTGGATGCTGGATGTTGACTAGCGGCCTCTTGTAAATACAATAAAGCTGCTCCCAAAAAGTTCAGCGTTGTTCATGTCGCTACTGAGTCAACTTCCAGTTAACGATATAACATCTACATTAGAGGAAGATAACATATTTCGTTCAAGAAAGTCGATGCATAAAGTTTCAGACCCCTAACATTTAAATAATAAAATTTTAATTGATCGTACTTTGTCTTCCTCTTCGGGATCGAATCAGTATATATTAGTCATTCGTATATTTTAATATAAGGGTAATTTTTTCAAAAAGGAAATGTAAGGTCAAAGAAATTGTAGGATCTATATGATAAGGTGTATGGGTATACAAGAAGCGAAATATGTATGTTGCGATATGAAAATCTGGTGCCCTCTCCTCTCTACCTTATCTGATAGGTAGACAGCATGATTCCATGTATGTGCTTTTTTCCTCAAATGACACAGACATTTTTTCCGCCTAGTATTCAGGGCTATAAGGATGGGTATCTATGACTTTGGTTATATCTATTCTTTAAAAAAAAGAGAGTCAAAAACATACCGGTGTTCTTCGATCATCTAATATCGGTGTATCCAGTACAGTGGTGTGGCCATTAAGTTTGTTGGTGGGCAACGACTCACTCACTTAAAAAAAATTAACTTAAATTCCACAGCACAGCCACGTTTTCCAATTTAATTGACGTTGAAATGGCAAGAGAATCTTCGACTACAAGGCCCAGAACTAACTAAAACGATGTATGTATGTATACATAACATAATGAGAAAAAAAATAGAGGGGCGAAGGATGAGTACTGGTGGTAAGCCACTCTTTCATTAGTTTACAATTACAAAAAAAAAATTCGAACCCCTGCAATACAATATTTGAGTAAAGGAAGTTAATATCACAATCTTTTAGAGAGCTCTTGAAAAGACGCGTTGTATGATACAACGTTATATAAAACGTTGAACATATTGAAAATCAAGGGCACATAACGCAAACCTGGTGTACGACTGTAGTATTGATTCGACGTGCCAGCTTGAAGGTTTCCGTTGTGACTACAATTGAGGCAAACGCCCTTCCCAATTATATTAGAATGAGTTGGGTGTGCCAAATTGATATCATCACGATATCGAGACAATTACCTTCACTGCTGGCTTGTGCTTCTCAATATCACATCGTAAATTATAGTCAAATACAATGATGAAATTGATATCATCACGATATCCCGACAATTACCTTCACTGCTGGCTTGTGCTTCTCAATACCACGTCGTAAATTATAGTCAAACACAATGATGAAATTGATATCATCACGATATCCCGACAATTACCTTCATTGCTGGCGTGTGCTTCTCAATATCACATCGTAAATTATAGTCAAACACAATGATGAAATTGATATCATCACGATATCCAGACAATTACCTTCACTGCTGGCTTGTGCTTCTCAATATCACATCGTAAATTATAGTCAAACACAATGATGAAATTGATATTATCACGATATTCAGACAATTACCTTCATTGCTGGCTTGTGCTTCTCAATATCACATCGTAAATTATACTATAGTCAAATACAATGATGAAATTGATATAATCACGATATCCCGACAATTATCTTCACTGCTGGCTTGTGCTTCTCAATATCACGTCGTAAATTATAGTCAAATACAATGATGAAATTGATATCATCACGATATCCAGACAATTACCTTCACTGCTGGCTTGTGTTTCTCAATATCACATCGTAAATTATAGTCAAATACAATTATGAAATTGATATCATCACGATATCCAGACAATTACCTTCACTGCTGGCTTGTGCTTCTCAATATCACATCGTAAATTATAGTCAAACACAATGATGAAATTTTAAACTATATGCACTACTAAGACATCAAATATTGGAGTCATCTTCATAATATGCTCAATGCTGAGCGTCGAGATTCTCTGTTGCCTCAAACTTGGTGCATCGCCTGTCTTCATACCACCCAGTTCTGAGCCATGCTGAAAGCAGCGCTTAAAGAGAATCTGGTTTATTCCTTAATTTGACCCACCCATTTCATAGACACTTTACAAACTAAAAAAATAATAAATTATTCGATATGCAAATCATCATCATTGTCAACCAGGGTCGATCCATTGCTGGATGAAGGTCTCCCCAAGTTGACTATAAATGGTCCGGTTTTTTGCTCGTTGATGCCATGTGATGCTGCTATGCTTCCTGATTTCATCTATCCAATGTACATTTGGTCTTCTTCTAGGCTTCTTTGTGATTTTTGGGTACCATTGGATTATTTCAGATATCCATCGGGAGTCTGACATTCTGGCTACGTGTCCTGCCCATCGCGACTTCATTCAAAACCCCCATGATGATTGAATACACATATATGGACGTAAATATGCAAAAAATACCTTAACCACGTTCTACATGTTTTAAGATAATTCAGGAAGCTTTTAGACACTCTGAGTCGGTTAGTACAAAACATCATTTAAGACGGAATTTAAGTATCAAAAACCCATTGACTGAACTAAGCTGATATTTTTTTCCAACAGGTTTGGGGTGTGCTGTCACGATATTTCTAATAAAACTTGTTAAGTCCTTTTTGCATATTTATACCATCATGAATTAAGATCGGTGCTGTATTCAAACACTGAACTGTAAAGAGCATCACCACTTGCTCACGAAATGAACTTATAGAACTTCTGGAATACACTATTTGAGATAGCTCATTGATTTTGTCTTTATCTTCTCTGTGGTCCCAAAACGTTTTCCTTTCAATGTCCTCAAGAAAATGGAAAAAATCGTATAAGCCATATCTGGTGAATAAGGTGGTTGCGGCATTATTACGGTGTTGATTTTAGCCAAAAATGCACGAATCAGTAGGGAAATGTGAGCTAGTGCATCATTGTGGTGTAAAATTAAGTAGTTGTTTGCCCACAACTCTAATCGTATTCTTAGGATTGCCTAACGCAAACTGCGCAAAACCTCGAAAATGTCATTGTCCACTCATTTTTTACATAAAAAATTGCTAACGTGACAAAATTCATTGTAAATACTTGCCTGTCAAATATATACTGTCTGTTGAAAATTGAAATGTACATCATAAACAGTGTCGCCAACGTGAAGAAAAATATGGGCTCAATAAAAAAACAAACGGCCCGCGAAATTAAAAAATCTCAAATACGAGAATCACATAAACTTGTCATTAAATGATTATAACTCTGTCATATTTGAAACAATAAAAATGATTGATTTTTATGCTATAGTTTGACCTAAAAATAAATTAAGGATTTTCGTTAAAATAAGTAGACCAAAAGTTTGAGAATAATCTCATTAAAAATAACTATTCATTGTCTTTAGTTTAAAATATACTAAAGCAATAAAGATTGTTTTCCATTATTTCTGAACCTTATAATAATTGGAACAGTAGTTGTTAAGTTTATCCTTAAAATTTCAGAATTCTCATAAGTATAAACTATAACACGGAAATCAGGAACATATTTGATTATGTCGACCCTTATGATAAAGTCAAAGTTGTATTATGTTGTATTATACTTTCGTTAAATATACTACCTTGATCAAAAAGTTTTAGGACCGGCCACCGTGTGGCGCTGTCAGTCACCCGATTGGAATTCTTTTTTTTTTGTTAGGTTACCACATATATCATTGACACTTTCCTCCAAATTTCAGTGTCATAGCTTGACATTTGTAAAAGTGAGTACATCTACCTTTGTGCGTGTTTTCGATTAAGTTTGAAAATGGCATCAACTGTGCATCAACGAGTTTGCATTAAATTTTGTGTGAGAAACGGATTTAACGGTCCGCAGACCTTGGAAATGTTGGAGAAGTGTTTTTCAGTGGCACGAACGGTTCAGAAGTGGTCGTGAGTCGGTCGAGGATGACGAACCAAAGATAAAACCAAAGAAATGTTCCGATGGTTAAAAAAAGTGGAATTAATAGTGTTTGATAAAAACAAAAAGCAATAACAAAAGATTAATAAATACACATAAAAATAATGCAATAAATTCAAAGATAATACTGAATTCTAATAAAAGACGGAAAATAAATGAATAAATTGTGTATATATTCGTGCACTAGAAGAATACTTGGAGTGACAATGTATTACAGAAAACGGAATGAAATGATTAGGGAATAAATGTTAACGTAACGTTCATGTGTCGAGTAAGATAAAGAAGATACTTTGAAGATGGTTTGGGCACATTGGGCGAATGAGTGAATAAAGACCGACAAAACAAATACAAAGTACAAATGTGAGTGTAAGGCGTGGTAGAGAAGATCAAGGAATGTATGGTTGGCTCGTGAATGATATTTTGAAATTAATAATATTTTAAAATAATGATAATAAACAAGTAATTGAAATCATACAAGTTGTACGAATGGTGAAAAGGTTAAATGTGTGTTTAAATATTGAAAAGTCTGGCACTCTGTCTTCCCTCCCTATCCCAGTAAGTAAGCGGCAATTTGTATACGAGTATATATGTATATATATGTTACGAGTATATAGATAACTCAGTATACCATTTTCAGTGCTGTCATCAAATAAAATTCTTCAAGCAGATACAAATTTCCAGGTGAGTTTGTCCCCCAGTTCCTTTGATATCAACCACCCTTAATGAACTGTAAATAGGCATCTCACTTGAAGGAATTAAAATATTGATCGAAAGGGGGGGGAAGCATAAATATCGCTATTTACGTAAGACAACTGACATCAAGCACCACGGAATAGTTATAGAATTATAATTTTAGATATGATCTTTCATATTTGTATCTCTGGAAGCTAAAGGCTTAATTAATTTATCTTCAACAAACTCTCACGGTCCAGAACAAATTTATTGAGTAAGATGAACAATTGCACACTAATGTGGTTTGGACACGTGAAACCAATGAATGAAGAAATAATTTTTTTTTAGCACCTCATTGTAAAACATTATGGAGAGCTTAATGCCAGGTATCAATCTCTTCTAACCAACCAGACAAAAGTGAATAAAGGAAGTTATATATGGTTACAAGCAAAATTCATAAACAGTAAAACTAAAAGTAATATTTTAAAGGAATAAGGAAGGGATGTTGGAGAGGAAACGAAAAGTTGGAATGAAATATGTTACGTTACATTATTGACTTGAAATTATAAGTTTTTTCAGTCATTTTTTTACACATGTCATTGAAAGAATAGGGAATGAAGGGATAAGAAACGAATGTCAACTAAAGGATAGTGTATTAAATAAGATAAAGAAGAGCACACTAAGATAACAAGGGCACCTAGAACGAATATAAACAGTGCAAATGTGAGTAGGAGGCGTGTTAGAGGAAAGGTAAGGAAGGTATTGTTGAATCAAGGGAACGATATTTTGAAAGTAGGAAAAGCAATAAGTAAAATATATCGTATGAGCTTTACGAGAAGGTATTTGGATGTGGAAAAGGCGAAAAATGTGCGTGATATGAAAGTCGGGTGCTCTTTCCTCCCTCCCTAACTCATAAGGGAAGCGGTGTGATAGTATGTGTGTATATATGTTATGACATTTGCGAGTAAAAAATGAGATCACTTATATATTATATATAGTTGAGGCATTAACATTGTGGAGGTTTAAAGACATTGTAATTGGTTTTATCAAATATTGTTTGTTACACTTAATGTAACGGTGTTTATGTAAACGAAGTCTGGTTTTTGCTTCCCTGGATGAGGGGAAAACCTTGAAACCGGCAGGGTTATACCGTTACGTAAAGTGGAATTAACAGTGTTTGATAAAACAAATTACAATTAGATCACTTTGTCACAGGCCTTGCCTAGTGAAGTGGTTTTCAATATGCATAACGTACAGCATTTAAATTTAGCATTATTATGTTCGTGTATTTTATGGTTCGCCTTTCCATTAAAACGATATACACGTACAATGGAAAGCAAAAAATAACACGTAAAATTCTGAAATGACTTTCAATCGATAGTTTTCTTCCAGAGTTACTTCTATTGTATTATATATGTTATATGGAAAAATATTCCAGACATTTTGCGGTTTCATAAAACTATCAAAGCGTTCTTCCCCACGACCGTGAAAAGAAAACAAAAATATTTCAATAAAACAGCGACGGCAAACAATTCCAGTTTAATGTATCCCGTAGTTTGACATTTTGTGTCTATTGGTCGCGAAACAAAATTAAAAAGGGAAACCACAGCACGGCTTGTGGCGACGAAATAAATAAAGAATAAAGAAATAGACGGTTGAGAGAGCTTTTTGGATTTTATGTGTCTAGGTCAGAAGCTGAGAAACTTTTCCCTTATTTTTTTTAATACTTTTTTGTTTTTTTTTTCACGGTCGTAACTAAGTGAGAAATAACACGAGTGGTCACAAGTTGTAAGCAAGGGAATTTACCATTAATGGAACTTTTGAGGGTAGACAGAGAAAAAATTCTTTGCTTATTTATATTTTGGCAAAAATTTCTCGCCTGAGTCACATACGAGTATATACAGCTTTTTTACTTTTGAAGGTTACAAACATGTATCTTTGATTTGAGGGTCACTTTCAGTAAACCTCTGTTTAAGTCTATTAAGTGGACCTTTTTCGTATTGTCAGGTTTGTATAATGATGTTTGTTGACCTTATCCACTGAAGTCTGCTTATATTTCTTATCCATGCCAACTTAATATCTAGTTTTCAATTCAACGTCAAGGGAGGAATGTGATTCCAGGATGCTGCTGAAAAAGTTTGGTGCGTTCTCTAATCGTACACCTTTCACTCAAATTTCAAATGGTTGTTATGCCTCGATGTCTGCAAAACATGCTGGTATTTATTTCTAGGCAAAACATCTGATACACCTCTATTTACAACCCTCATGATCTCTTGAAGGTATTTTATATAATGTGTAACAAAAGCATCATCATCCGCATATTACAGCTCTGTGATATACATTTGAGCCCCTCTTGTTTAGGTACGTAATCTACGCAGATCATGCAGTCTCCCGTCAGTCCTATTTCTCACTTCAATTCGTCTGACACAAAACCATATGTCAACGACAAATATAAAGGTTAGCATATATGCATTGAATAGAGTTGGAGCCAGCAAGTATCCCTGGTGGAAGCCAGAAGTGCTATCAAATGCGTCCGTCTTGAATCCACCAAGCATCTTATATGGGGGAGTAATGAGCAAGCGAAGGGTTGGTGGGTAGAGAAAGAGCTATAAAGACAGTTGGTGAGAGTCGGTGACTTAGTGCGGGGTGCTTGAAGACTGGGAGCAAGTGGCTTAGGATCGTGGAAAGTGTAGAGTTATCTATTTTTGAACTTATGGTGCCTCAACAGGTAAACGTGTGAAAAACAACAAATGAAAGGCGGCTCAACAGGATCCACATATACTCGTATGTATCGTTTGCAAAAGGGAGTGCGCGTTTAGGATCAAGCTGTTTTCTCACAGAAGATCACATGACGTTGGAATAGCGAGGGTATCCTTGACTGCGAGGGCCTGCAACGACGACTGCAATATCACTAGTAGAGGTTGTCTCGTTAATTTTCCAGTTTCTTCATTAGATCTGAATTTATCATCTTCTGCAGCCTGATTTCTTTGGAAAATCAAATAAGTTGATAATAAGTCTCAATAAGAGACATTAAACTTTTCAAACCAAATTTACGAGTATTTCGGGAGTAAAATATCTTCCAGAACTGTTTGTAATTGTGAAACGTTGCAAGTTGGAGTATGCCATTCATATAATGAGAGACACAAGATTTATCGTAGCACAATGGACCAACCAAGGAAAAATAAATGAAAAAGAGGCCGAGAAAGAAACCGGACTTGTGGGAGTACTTTAGGATCAGTTGTACTGAGTTGTTTGAAGTTGATCAGTTGAAGAATTGTCATGATGGTGGCCAACCTCTGATAAGAGACGACACCTCGAGAAAGGGTTTCATTTCACTTCACCAATTTAAACATTTATGGACTCGTTTATATATAAGATGGCATTTAAAGTGCTGTTTTATTTTATTTCATTTATTTATTGGTGATTCACAATACAGCACTGTTTTTTACAGATAATACAATAAACACGCACATGAAAAATTAATTCAAATACTTAAAGTTAATGACATATGTGTATAAAATTAAACTTACAATAACATTAAAATTTAGTTAAATAAAACTAAAATCCTTTCCAACACATGCCGCAAAGATCAGGTAGATTTTGTCTAAAATTGTTAACCTTTAGCAACGGTTGTCCTTAATGAAGAGATGATGAAGATGATCGTTGGTTTAATAAAACTCGTTTGAAATCGGAATATGCAAAGAGGTATTTTATTGTTAAACGTCGGTATTTATAATATTTGGAATGTGCGTGGAACGGCGCAAAAGATAGGTCGCCGTCTCGTTTCCGCTGAACAATATATTTATTGTTATCAAGTCGGGTATTCATATGATTTGTAGGAAGGCGCAGAAGATATGTCGCTGTCTCGTTCTCGCTAAACAACAACAGCGACTCGCGCCGCGACCACAGGGACAAAGGTCGCTACAAACCCATTTTTTTCAATGTGAAATATAACGGAGAAAATTATTTGTATACTGTAACATCTTTTTTTGATTATAATTATTATAAATTTATCATAATTGATTCTTAACATAGTCCAAAGGGTTTTGGATTTCTAAAAAAATGTTTTAGTACTTCAAAAATGTTTCTTTCGTTTCGGAGAAACTTTCCGATTACATTTTCTTATTTTTTGTGCTATTTGAGTCGCCCCCTGCAGTCTTTTAAATAAACTATGTCAGAGAAGACATAACTTCTCAGTCTCAAGGCCATACTAAACACCCCGGTAACGGACAACGTAAATAATATAGAATTATCCTGAAGCTGACTTTGATATCCTTCCGAAGGTAATTTATGCTCCAATAACTTGACTCCTTTACCAAAAACCATTTCGTTCCTTTTATATATTAAGATTAAGGAGCTATGTTCAAAGAAACAACACTTGAAGACGCGATCGAAATCGAGACAACCTTTTCCATTGCCCGGCTTGTTTTTGAGGAGTTCTGACTTTTGCAAGGGTTTACTTAAATGGTTTTATATTTAAAATATTAAAAATATGCTAATGAAACTTTGTGCATTTGATTAAAATACTAGTAACTAAGTTTAGTACATTTATTATCCCAACGTTATACTTTGTACAGACCTACATCACACTTCTTACACATGTACCGGGTTTCACTTATCGTGTGCCATCGGATCCAGTACACCGGTGTGGCCGGCGAGTTTGCTCCGATCGTCTCACTTCAAGTGTGCCATCGGATGCAGTATAACGGTGTGGCCGGTGAGTTTGCTGGTGTGCTCCAATCGTCTCACTTCAGCTGTGCCATCGGATCCAGTATACCGGTGTGGCCGGTGAGTTTGCTGGTGTGCAACAGCCCACTTACTTAAAGATGAGAAAAAAAAAGAAGAAATAAACGAAATCTCCACGGTACAGCTTCACTTTCCAACTGAATTAACGTCGGAATGGCAAGGGGATCCTCGACTTCGAGGTCCAGCAACAACGACGACGGCCCTCGACCTTGAGCTGTTGTATAGTTGTCTATATGGTAGTATGTATTTACTTCTTTTGGCTATAGTTTTGTATCAATCATGTTGGTGTTTAAATTTTGCAACGTCAATATTTTGTATTAATATATTGAGTGTTAACATAAGTTGTGTCCGTTTTTTTCCAATTTAAAAATGCACACCAAAAGTAAAACAAAATGGTAAATGTTATACGTCAATCAAAAGAAAATTTTCTGTTCTACGAGATATTGTGTTTGCTTTTATGTTACATGTATTATTTTATTTGATTACAAGCCTTCAAAATGGAATGTCAAGTAGACGAAAGTGAGCATTTTCGATACCTCCTTCTGTTCGCGTTCAATCGAAGGAATAAAACCTCCAAAGCTGCTCGCGATATTTGTGAAGTGTACCGTGAAAATGTTATGAATTAAAGATCTGCTCGTCGATGGTCTTTGCGTTTCAAGTACGGTAATTTCAACTTGAAAGACATGGAGCGTTCCGGACGACCAGTGGACTTCGATGAAGACCGCTTAAACCATATTATTCATGAAGACCGTTATGTTAACACCTAATTAATTTATTCCAAATTCAAATATTTAGTAGTTCAATACTCAAAATCTACTGTATATTGTAAAAATATATGTAATTACTTAGAACTCTCATATTAAAATACGATGTGCACGGCCGCGCGGCAATGTACTTGACTTCTGTGCGGTAGGTCATCGGTTCGAACCCCGCGCTGTGCTACTCCCCTCGAACGACACAGGGACTTTTTCCGCCTAGTGTTCGAGGATATTAAGGATACCTATGACATCGGTCACATCTATTATTAAAAAAAATAAAAATAAATAATATTAACATATTGAATAAAATAAAAGGAGTCCTGTGTCAAACGAACACATTTTTTATTTTATTGAAATCATAAATTAAGGGGAAAAAACTTTCAAGGCTTGAGAATATCTTGGAAAATAAGCAATAAGACGGTCACAATAGAATCTTGATTATCGGAATAGATTCCGGATTCCAGGAATTCATACAAACTTATTACATTGTTGGAATTACATAGAATTACAATGAATGGCTAAAATATACCAGTATATCCAACATCTCATTATCAGATCTCTCCGCGTCCTCAGATTTATTCATGAAAGAGCTAGGTAATATGCCCTTGAAGGAAAATATCAATTTACAAAGGCCATTCATTGCTTGTTTTTACATTCATACGTACCATCACACAGTTCCCCTATTAAAGTAGGCAGATATAACATAACGCCTAATTTTCCTATCGCGACACTCATATTTCGTATCTTCTTCATCCATGCACCTTCTCATATAAGATGTATATTCTTCAAATACGACTTTTTACATTTCCTCGATTCAAAATTCAAATTACTTGATCTAACCAAACTTTTTTGGGTTTTCCTCTACAACTTCCTCTACTTCTACTCAAATTTGCATTCTACGTGTTATTTTGTTAGAATTTCTTAGCTCATTCGTTTCACGCGTTTCTGTAGAATTTATTCAGCTCTTTAAGACGTCTACATTTAATCCCCATATATCACAGTTGGTCTTCTTCTTCCTCTTAGTTTGGATCGTATAACCTATTTGTGACGGTGGGCTGTCCTGGGATGATGACATCCAGCTGTCCTTCCACCTTTTCGACGGCTTTCCTAGTAATCTCCTGCTGTTAGGGTTTTCAGTCTTAGCAATTCTTGCCAGTCTTATATCCTCCATAATGTCCACATGATCCCTCCAGAAGCGCCTTCTGTTTCTTCCCCACCTCACTATGTCTTCAACACCACAGCCAGACCTCATCGTCTCATTTCTGATCCGATCTCTAAGAGTTCTGCCTGCGATGGAGCGTAGGGTTCTCATTTCTGCCACTCTGAGAAGGTTTTTTGTCCTGTTGGTATCGGCTCTCACTTCTATCCCTTATGTCATGATGGAGCGGACGCATGCCATATATCCTGACCGTACTTTCGGTTAGTATGTGTTTGTTTCTCCATATAGTGTCCCGCAGGCAGCCACCCAAAGCTGTCGCTTTATTGTTTTTGCTCGTACTTCACTATATAGGTCACTGTTGCTGGAGATCTCTACACCTAGGAAAGTGAATCGCATGACTTGCTCGATGGGTCAAAGTTGGTACTAAATACTATTAAAGTTTATCATCTTAGCAGATTTCCGTACCATCCGGTTAAAGTTTATCATCTTAGCAGATTTCCGTACCATCCGGTTAAAGTTTATATTTTTAATACCTTATTGACTTTATTTTTACTACCCTTAGTTTGATATCCTTTATTACCTCTTCTATCATCTGAGAAAGTACAACCTAAATAGCAAAATTCCTCTAATTTCTTGTTCTTCCTTCTCTGTCGTTTGTGTTATCTACTTTAATAGGCCATTAACCTGTGACCTTCTTAAGCATCAATCTATTTCTAATGGAATCATATGAAAGTATGGAAATGGACAGTATTACCTACAAAACACTGAAGAACCCTGACGACAGTATGACTCTGGAACCAGTAACTAACACATTGTTAGACTTGTTCTGTCATTAACATGAATATATCTTTCATTCATCATCATCATCAGCCCGTCTCCATCCAAAGTTGAACATAGGCCTCCCCTCTCCTCCTCCATTCCTCTCTTTTCTGGGCACATCGTTTCCAGTTGCTCCCGGCCACACTTCTAATGCAGTCTGGACACCGTGTCTGAGGACAGCCCACACTTCTTCTCTGTCTTGGGCGCCACTCTAGCACTCTCTGGGTCCATCTATCATCTGTGCATCTGGCAATGTGTCCCGCCCAGTTCCACTTCTGAATGGCGACTCTTTCGGTGACATCGGCTACTTTGGTCTGCTGACTTATCCATTCATTGGTTCTCCTATCCCTCAGAGAGATATTTAACATTCTTCTCTCCATGGCCCTCTGCGTCACCATGAGCTTGTGCATAATCTGTTTATTCAGCACCAATGTTTCCAGCCCATATGTTAGCACAGGAAGGACACAGGAGTCTAATACGGATTTTTTAAGATGTGTTGCGTATTTTAGAGATTTTAGAATAAAGGACAGCTTTCCAAATGCAGCCCAGGCTTGGCCTCGTCTTCTCTCTCATTATAAGACAAAATTCTGTATGCGTTATAAATATATTTTTCATTTTTATACAAAACTGGAATTAATAAATAAAAATAAACATTTCAATACAAATAAACAGACTTATATTGTATTTCTTACAAAAGTAAATTACCTAATGCATTGATATTGCCTTAAATTAAAAATCACAAATTTATTGAAAAGGTTTAAGTGTTTTATTTTCTTCAAGTGACTTTCATAAAAAAATTCGAAAAAAACTTTTCCATAAATTGTATATTATAAAAAAAATTCGAAAAAAACTTTTCCATAAACAACTATAAACAAATGTTAGGAAATGTTCTAATTTTTAGGTAAATCAAATTTACATATTAAATTTTGGTAAACTTGAACCATAAATTATCGAAATTTACAAAGAATACTTTACTACAGTATTTTATTGCCAAGTTTGATGGATGGAAGTGAAACATGGAAGTGGAAACATTCTGAAAAGAGCCGAATAAATGCTGTAGAAATGCATGTCCGCAGAAGAATGTATGGGGTGATAATGTATGACGGAATGAAGTGATTTGGGATGAATGTGAACTTAAGGTTAATGTGTTGAGTTAGATGAAGAAGACCACTCTGAGATGGTTTGGATATGAAGAAGGAATGAATGAAAATTAAGATTAACTAAACAAATAAACAGTGCAGATGTAGGTAAAAGGCGTGGTAGATGAAGACCAAGGAAAACATAGTTTGATTAAGTAAATTATGTTTTGAAAGAAGGAAATGTAAGAAATCTTTGAAGCTGTATGAGAAGTTGTATCGATGTGAAATGTCTGTGTTGAAATAAGAAAGTCGGCGCTCTCTTCATCATATCAACACACCTCGTTACCCATAGTCTCCTATTATCAACGTTTTTGAATCTTTTATTTTTCAGTTTTAAATTTACTAAAATATCAAGTAAAGTATGGTTGGATCAAGTGAATGATATTCTGAAAGAAGGAAATGTAGAAAGTAAGAAAGATCGTAGTTGTATGAATGTAGAAGAGGCTAAGAATATGTGTCCAGATAGGAAAGTCTGGCGCTCTTTCCTATCTTTTTAACCTGACAGGGACATGGCGTGATGGCATGCATGCCTTTTTTTTACCCAACTTCTCAGACCATCTAAACTAATCTATGGATTATGTTTTGTAAATCTTTCATAACTTATTTTTTCTACGTTGTAAAACCATCTCTATGCTTCTTTCTGCATAGTTAAGCACTGCATCTTTTACAATCCCTATTATTTCCTATATCCCATAGTCCTTTTTCTGTCATGCATTGTTTTTCTGTACATTGATGTAGATATTTTCATTGTTCTCCTTAATTGTTACTTAATTCTAGATGCACTATGCAAAACAAACACTATGCAGCAATATAATTTCTCCGACAAAAGGCTGTAGCCGATTAGATCTTCAGATCTACTAAGAACTTCAATCTCTTATTGTCACTGGACCTCAAATGTTCATCTATCAAGACTGTGTTCCAGCTGAAGTATAACAGCTTGCTCACAAAAAAAAAACAATTCACTACACACGTATTATCTATTTACAGAATATTAATGATTTTCGATCACAAAGCATTACTATTGAGCTAAAGGTTTTTTTTGTACGGTTCATTTTCAAACTTATTACAATCGAATATAAAAATTTTCACTTAAATTATATAATATGTGAAATCAAACTTAACCGGATTCATTTGTTTTTGTGTGCCTTAAAAGCCTCTGTTTCCGCTCTTTTATTTCTTCCACAATTGTTTATCTTGATCAGTCGAACCCTAATTGAGTTTTCAGTGTTTATATCAGTGTTTGGGCGCAGGAGTTTCAAACCATCGGTAATTTATAAGAAAGATAATATATTTATTTTGGAGTAAGAAACGATTCTAAGACGAAAATAAATTCATGGACGAATTGGTAAATTACCTGTCGTCTTACTCGAAGGCAGCGATTTCGACTCCCGTTTGAAAGTAGATTTTTTAAGTCTATTTTTTATAAAGGCTTCTTTAACATGTTTATTGTTGTATAGACGTGTAGCAGAAATGAAGAATTTATGTTGCCCATAAAAACTAAAAACAAGAATAAATTGATAACTGCCAATAGTTTGAGATGTTTGAAGACTTTTTTACACTAGTTAAAGTGTTTTTCACAATACAGATAAGCTTTAAATGTTTTTCTTGAAATCGCCTTGAGAAGTCTTCAAGGCCTTTGAAAGACGTCGGTTATCATTTAAGCCAAATCAACACAGTGACAACTTAGAATACATTCAAGGTTTTGCTGTTTTCAAATTTTATAAATAAGCAGTTTTTTTTAATGATAATGCTGTTCCTAACCATACAGACCATCTCAAGAGCACTTCTTAACTAGCTCAACCCATTTACTTACAAAATATATACAAGTATCAAGTGACTCTTCAAGTCTTCTGAGAACTTTGCCAACTGAGAGATTTGCATCTTGGAGGACAGAAAATTGTTCCATATAAGACACCTTGCTAAATAAAACGTTCATTCGACATATTTGGGTTTACCAATTCTACAAGTGATCTGATGAGTCCATGTATTTGTAGACCTACACCTGAGATACGGAAATCTTCCCCCTGTTACACAATCCTAGAAATATCAAGGAAACTGATTGTTGAATTTCTTTAGCTCTATAACTTCAACCTTATGCTCAATATTTCCTGTACCTCCAACCATCCAAGTCATTAATCAGTAGAGTTGTGATGTGACACCTTCTCATAACATCCAAAAACAGATGTGCAGCTGCATTTAAAAAAATATTACGTATATTCTGCCCAAATTTTTCAATAGCCAAACATTTTCTTCAGAATAACAGGGGTCATCAAAAATGTTGGCATTGAATAACTTTCCCATTTTATACCTGACAGACAATTTATTTAAGCAATCAGGAAATCTGTGTTTGAAAGTTCCACCTGGAATCAATCAAAATACCCCAAAAACAAATCTTCAACAAACAAAGTTATAATATTTACATTAGATTAAAGTCAATATTTTTCGGAAATGTGAAAAACTAAAATTATTTTTTCTCGACAGATAACTAGTTATTTTTAATGAAGTTTTTTTCAAACACGTTGCACTTGAAGATAAAATATTTTGTTTTATTTGATTTCATACATTTCGGAACACGCTTGTAAACTTTTTCTGTGAAAAAGCTGACGTGAGCTGCAGTTTTCATTGAGTATTTATTTGCTGTTTAATTTAAAAATACATTCGTCGGTTCATGCAAACTATCGATCCATCTAGCCTGCACACCAAACTGCACTGCTAATAACCCGTATAGGAAGGAAAAATAGTTAATGTTCAGATAAATACCAAATACTCGTATATCTCAACAGTAAACAAAATTTACCCTTGCATGTATGAATGAGTAATGAAACATAAGATGAAGTTTGAGAATTTCGCTATTAAGGTAGAATTTTACTATTAAGGTAGAATTTTGCTATTAAGGTAGAATTTTACTATTAAGGTAGAATTTTGCTATTAAGGTAGAATTTTACTATTTTGGTAGAATTTTGCTATTTAGGTAGAATTTGGCTATTAAGGTATAATTTTACTATTAAGATAGAATTTCGCTATTAAGGTAGAATTTTGCTATTAAGGTAGAATTTTACTATTCTGGTAGAATTTTGCTATTAAGGAAGAATTTTGCTATTAAGGAAGTATTTTCTCAGATGATGGAATAGCTACGAGGGATATCGTATGGCGTGTTTCAATAACAAACAAAGTCTACCAGGATGATAGTCTAAGAATTTTAGGACCATTTTTCTTTTAAAGAATATATAAGACCAAGGTCCTAGGTATCCTTACACCCTCGAACACTAGTCAGATAAAGTGCCTGTGTTGTTCGAGGGGAGTAGCACAGCGCGGGGTTCGAACCGACGACCTTCCGCCCAGAAGTCCAGTGCGTTACCGCGCGGCCATGCATCTCATTAATTTTAAGTATCTCAACTTTGATGTATTGGAATGAAACGTGGGCGTGCACTTATACAGGGGGATAATATTTGACAGAATATGGAGTGATTAGGGATGAATGTGAACTTAATGCAGATGTGTAGAGTAAAATTAAGAAGAGCTCTCTGAATGAATTGGGCACAAGGAACAACGGATGAAGAAAAACTAATAATACAAATGTACAGTGTAAATGTGAGTGGGATACGTTATAAAAAAACGAAAAAAAGTATGGTTGGATCAGGGGATTGATATTCTGAAAAAAAAAATGTACGAAGGAAGAAAAATCATAGAAGTTGTATGAGAAGGTGTATGAATGTAGAAGATGTGAAAGATGTGTGTCGTGATAGGAAAGTCTGGCGCTGTCTTCTTCTTGCCTACCTCGACAGGGAAACGGCGGGACGGTATGGATGTATGCATAAATTCTCGTATTTATGATGTATTATATAACGGATGATATATTTTTATTTTTTATATTGAAAATTAAAAATAATATTTTATTTCAACATTGGTGATTCGGACAAATTGAAAAGCATAGCCAGGAGACAATATTGTCTTCAGCTCCAATAATCGAGCCATCAGATTTAGATACACTAGATTAGGCATGGAACTCAGTTCGTCATGGCAAGTATTGGAAACATTACCGCACGTGAACGTACTCGTACAACTCTCGGCCGAATTTGCCCTCCTATTGGTAGGGGTGTGACTCGATTGGAAGGGTGTTATAAGACGAACCTAGACTATTCAATAGCTTCTCACACAAATGTGTTTTCTTTTCTATTGACTATGTTGCATTCAATAAACCTATATTTATTTGATTCGATTGATCATCATGTACGTCTATGTAATATCAAAAACACGTCAAAGGTATCGCAGATGAAAAGCTTTGATCATTTTCAAGTGTTTATTTTTCCTTTTTCTTCATCACATGCTCAATACAGAGCGTCGTGGAACTTGATGTATGGCTTGTTTCTATCCTTTCCAGTTCAATTTCATGTTGAATACAGCGTTTAAAGAGGATTCTATTAACTGCTTCATATGGTGTGCCCATCTTTAAGGAGACCTTTTTCTTGTTCATTTTCTCTTAATTTCTACACCGATGATTGCCAGCTTCTCATTATTCTTATTCTTTCTTGCAGCACGTCTAAAATATGTTAGTATTATTTTCCTACACGTTGACGAAAGTCTCTCCGAATTCTCTAAATATTGGATGATAAAGACAGTAGTGCGACTTTAGGTGACCATTATGTAAAGAAGTATGTTTGTTATGAAGGTTTTTTATAGATATCAAAAATCTGGCTAAGAGAGACAGATAATTTATGTTTTAGAATTTTAATTAACATGAATAAATGTATTTAAGTCGACATGAAAGAAATCAAACTGGCATTGCCTTGAGAATCTTGTCTATCTGTCTATCGTCAGATCTTTTTTTTTTTTTTATGTTTCTTTATCTAAAAAGATTAATGTTTCTCAGTCATTGTGATGTCACTCTCCGAATTCCTTGTATTTTGTTTTCCCATTGATAATGTAGTTTGTATTTATTGAAGGATATCCATTCATGGAATATTTTCTTTCAATCTAAACATTTCATCAAAAACCAAAAGGAAAAGATTTCTGTTTTCAGACTGCCTAGAGCAAAAGTTCTTTTAATAAATGATTTCTTAAAATCTTATTTGAACGATCCTTTCTTTCCAGTTATTATCTCAATACTTCGGAATAACGATTGTTGCACAATTATCATGAAATAATCATATGTTAAGTATATATGTTAGTTGCTAGAATGGTGAAAAACAATTTCTTTTTAAAAAAATATAAGTCGAGTGGCTGAAGTAAATTAACTGAAAAAACTAAAGTATGGATTATGTCGGACTTAAGCGCTGCATCATACATTAATGCAAAATTAATTATGTTAGCACAAAGGCAACTTTGAAGGTGATTTACATATATATTGTCAACGAAGAATGAACACTGATTTGGTTTTTGCAGACTGCAAAGTTTTATCAACAAGCAACCAAAAATATTTTTCTTTGTTTATTGTAACATTGAAACAATCATTCATGAAACAAAAGATAGAAGTCTAATGCTAAAAAAAATACCATATACGCGAACAATATTTGAACAGGGAAGTTTCGTGTACTTAATTATTTATTAATGATCTAAAGTCATAAGAAATATTAAAATTATAGGGTGATTTGACACTTAAATGTGAAAAAAAATCTACGTAATAACTTAAATTATAGTGACAGTTCTATTTCACTTTAATTTAAGTTATCGTGTAGGTTTTTTTCACATTTATGTGTTAAGTCATCTTGTAATAAAATGGAGTACGACAATATTAATATCAAACCATTCAATAAGATATTCAAATTTACAGTGAATAGAAAAGTTGATAGAAATCAGATCAGATTTGGTTGAAGATAACGTCAACACAAGATGAAAACTCAAATTGAATAAAAGTATACAAGTACTCGTATTTCAAGTGTAGTTCTCTTTTCGTTGTTTTTTAGGAATTTATGAGTCCCATTTTGTTTCTGGAAATTATTAATGATCCTTAATTAAATAAATTTTTCTAATTAAATTATTCTTTTTTGGTTATAATATGGTGGGATTTTTTTGGTTATAATATGGTGGGATTTTTTGGTTATAATATGGTGGGATTGTTTGGTTATAATATGGTGGGATTGTTTGGTTATAATATGGTGGGATTTTTTGGTTATAATATGGTGGGATTGTTTGGTTATAATATGGTGGGATTTTTTGGTTATAATATGGTGGGATTTTTTGGTTATAATATGGTGGGATTTTTTATACATGTTTTTTTACTTATTTTTGTGTCATTTTGTGACATCTGCCTGTTTTAAGATGGATATACGCCTTGTTAGACGTGGAAGTGCTTTGTATAATATATTTCATCGTTAAAATTAATAAGTATAATTGAATTAAAAAAACAAAACTACCTCGAAATCGTACTTGAATATTCCTTCACATTTTATTTACAGTTGTATGTAAAGCGTATAATTTTTTATCTATTTAAAGAAAATAGGGTATATTTGCCTTCAATTGGTAAATTTTATAAATACGAATCGATAAATCATCTTACTAAGTAGATACACATTATTAAGCACTCTCAACCTAAGACAAAAACTCTCCTATTCTCTAGAAAAAAAAATATAGAGAGAGAGAGAGAGAGAGAGAAATTAAAATTTGACATAAAGCAATGATATAACTAAAGTGCTTCCTTACGAAACTCCTGCTAGAAATACACGGAACCTTTTACAATTCAAATGTTCCAATAGTCGTATGATAGAAATTTTAAAGAGAGAAAATAAATTGGGAAAATTGTTCAAACCTGGATTATTCTCTTTGAAACTTTGGAGAAAATTTTAACGTTTTCGTGCAACTGTCATTTACTAATGACAGTTGCACGTTGAAATTAGATTTTCATAAAAATGTTACAACTGGGTTTCGCCATCTCGGATTTCGCGGATATTTTTAATGTTAATTTAGTCGATTTCAAAAGGGGTCTTTCTCCAGCATTTCCTTTAGGCTAATAGACATTATTTTGTAATTTGTATTTTTTTACTTACCCATAAATAGCCCCTCAAGAGAGATTGTATATTATCAGTTATATTTTATAAGTTGTGTATTGTTGATTGATTTTTTTTGCAACCCGTATTATACTTTTCCACGTAGACGTTTTTCTAACAAACATCAAAGTCGGTATCAAAATACTGTTGTGGATTTTGCATACATAAGCAGATTTTGGTACTCTTCAGTTAGAGTATATGATATATATTTTAGAGCCCTACTGACTTTTATTCCTATCGCTACACGTTTTTGATAGCCCTCTCTCATTCGAACTCTTCCATCATCTGAGAAAATACTACTTACCTAAATATCAGTATGCCGCAACTGTCTCCAATATTTTATTGTTCACCCGTATATCGCATTTACACTTTTCTTGTTCACCCATATATCGCACTTACACTTTTCTTGTTCACCCATATATCGCATTTACACTTTTCTTGTTCACCTATATATCGCATTTACACTTTTCTTTTCACCATGGTTTTAGATTTCTCAACATTCATTCTCAGATGTTTCTATTCGCATATCTCATACAATTTACTTATCAAACTCTACAACTTATCTTCCACCACCACCATGTTATCACAATACAGCAATCCGCATTCTTTCTCACGCGCAAATCAGAAGAGATGCAAATACTTAATTTAAATATTCCAGATATTTAAATACTTGTGAATTGTTATTTCACCATAGAACGATGTTTTCGTCGTTCGTTTAATTTTTTATGTTAAGTATTTGAAGAATAAATGTATCAAAGATCACATACACCCCTATTTCTGTAGCCTCTTTTCATTTATTCTACCTTACTAGAATTATTTTCTTTATAAATATGGGTACCATCGGAGACCGATCTATAACCCCCGGGTTGGAAGTCACGCGTTTTAGCAACTAAGTCACGGATGGCGGAGGATGTGTGTCGAGATATGAAAGTCTGGTACTTAGCCTTCTCTACCTAATCCAACAATGAAATGGCGTGATGGTATCTTTGTACGTAGATACCCTCAGATTCCTCCTCATGCTGAGATAGTATCCTAATATGCACAGAAAAAACTTTGTAAAAACCACACTATCGTAAGTCAATATATCGATCGTTCAGTTCATTACTCAGACAACTCCAAATAACCTGTTTTGCGATAATGAGAAAAGCAATATTATAATCGTCATCATAAATCAAATACTATTAATTTTTGCCCGAGTTTTATATATTTTATCAATAGATGTTGATAAAATCTATTGATAAAATATATAAAACTTGGGTAAAAATTAATAGTATTTGATTTATGGTGACGATTATAATATTGCTTTTCTCACTTTCGCAAAACAGGTTATTTGGAGTTGTCTTTGTAATCAACTGGACGATCGATATCTCCAATACTTGGAAGAGACCTAATGTTGGTTATCAGGTCAGTAGTAAAAATCAAGATAGTTTAGAAAACGCTCCAGCTCAGTAACTATAAATATTAAACAAACAATCTTTAGTTCATTCCTTTGCGCTGTGATTTATTACATTAATAAACCGTGTGCGTTTTATTAACAAAAATTTAGACTGGAATAACCTCGTTGCTAGATCTAGAAGATGGTGACTCATGTACTCGTATGCGTTAAAGGTGAAGAAACTCTGGCCTGTCTGGTCGATAAATTTTCTTGCGTGGAAAGAACTCAATATATAATTTCCTGTCTTAGGGGGAACTAATCCATATTGCGAAAATCGGTCTAGGAGTGAAACTGCTAGTTTTGACCGCTATGTAATTTAGTGCTTTCAAACGAATCGTTAAGTTAGTCATTTAATATAATATCTATCGTCTTTGGTATGTTAATTTCTTATGTTAAAAATTTAATTTAACGTTCAAGTTTAAAACATTACAAATTTATATACTTAGTAAATATTTGCACTTGGGAAATCCCTCAATATGCATAACACATCGATCAATACGTCCCGGGACTAATTAACAGATGGCACCTTTAATAACAAATCCATGCCATTCTCAGTTAGTACCAGCCTTTAGAAGTTACGTGTCAAACTTTCATGACATTCCGACATTGTGTCATTGAGTTACAGTGGTTTTAGTGACATTTGGAATGGAATTTGGACATCGTTACCATCGACTTGTGACACGATGCATTGTCCTGATGAAAGAGAACTTTTTTCTTCTTCATATGGTGGCGTTTTTTTGCAATTTCTGCATTCAAACACTCCAATAACGCTATGTAATATTTGCTATTGATGGTTTTTCCCTATTTAAGGTGATCGATGAATATTATACCATGCGCATCTCAAAATACGGAGGCCATAACCTTCCCGTTCGACTGTTGAGTTTTTGGTCGTTTCGGACGACTTTCACCGGCTGCTCTCCACTCAGCTGACTGCCGATTTGATTCCGGAGTATAGTGATGAATCCAAGTATTATCCATTGTCACACACCGATGCAAAAACTCCTGGTTATTTCGCGTAAACAGTGCCAAACAGCGCTCTGAATCATTGATGCGTTGTTGTTTCTGTTCCATTGTAAGCAAACGCGGCACCCATTTCGAAAAAAGCTTTTTCATGACCCAATGTTCATGCAAAATAATGTAAACACTATTAAATGATATCTTCAAGACGTCAGGTATCTTACGCAACTTTACTTTGTGATTTTTCATCATGATTTTAAGAGTTTTTTTATGTTTTCTGGTGTAACAGCCTCATTTGAACGACCAGAGCGTTCAGCATCATTTGTGTCTGTACGACCGCGTTTGAAATCAGCATACCACCGACAAATGATTGTTTTCAAAAGAGCAGTGCCCAGATAATACTTTTCAAGCCATCTCTGAGTTTGAATGTTTTTTTTTTCCATTAAAAAGCAATGTTTTATCAACACACGAAATTCGTTTTTTTTCATTGTTTTGAAAATAGCAAAAGTAGCGTCACTAAAACCACTGTAACTCAATGACACAATGTCGGAATGTCATGAAAGTTTGACACGTAACTTCTAAAAGTTGGTACTAACTGAAAATGGTATGGATTTGTTATTAGAGGCGCCATCTGTTGGTTAGTCCTGGGACATATTGATCGATGCATTAGATCATATGTTGACCGTGGCTGGTGGTTGGCTCTTCTGTACCTTAATCGGTCACAAGATGGGTTTCCCATTAAGAACGATAGAATTTTAAAATAAAATAAAACTTATAAACCTAAAAAGGATCTGAAGGTTTAATTTGAAAGAATATTTCATGCCGTTTATGATTTAAACAATATATTGTTCAAATGGCTTCCACGGCTTCTTTTGCACTGGGCAATTCGATGGCGCCAATAACACGACAAATGTTGGCCTCAAGTTGATCAACAGTCTTGGGTTTATTGGTGTAAACCTGTGATTTAAGATCCAAAGATTTAACCCCAAAGAAAATAATCAAGAGGCGTTAAATCGAACGATCTTGGCGGCCAATTAAAAATCCTATCACACCAAAAAAAACATCCCTTTATAAAACCCTGCGTAGTGAAAAACTGCAGCAGCTAAAATCTGTAATTCTGCTTGAAACTTTGACCTTATTGTCATCGGAACCTTGGGTTTGATCAAACATGACTATACTTGCTGAAGTGTAACGGCTTGCACATAATCACGTAGGATAGTCTATCGTACGCATCATTCACACGATCTTTAGGTGGAATAGATGTATTAGAATTAACGTTTAGTTTCCCTGACGAAATCCTTGACAAAAGAGTTCGAAACTCGAGTCGCATTTATACGTGTTTGATCCCCAAACTGTGCCGTCAGTCTCCGCAGAATTTTGGCCGGTTTTACGTCCTCACGAACGAGAAACTTGATAATTATGCGTTGCGTAATCGACGGGTGCACCTCTTTCTCAGACATCGCGTGCTTTACTAATGACGAAATCTGCCGAGGCCGGCCA
Organism: Odontocerum albicorne; assembly: GCA_949825065.1. NCBI lineage: Eukaryota > Metazoa > Arthropoda > Insecta > Trichoptera > Odontoceridae > Odontocerum > Odontocerum albicorne. The sequence goes on from OX463851.1 coordinate 34,322,824, forward strand.
ACCGCTCTCCTAACTTCTGATATCCCCACCCAACACTCCTTAAGGCGGCCGCGCACTCCGTTTAAAATTACACGCCCTCAAACAAAGGTCTCGTTTATATTTGATCCACCCTCATATATTGTAGTATTTATGGAATTCACACTTATAACATATTATAAGTGTTTATTTAATTTCGTTTTCTATATTATACACTCAATTATGTATATCAAATGTTAATGTTTATTTTATTTTGATTATTTTATTGCACAGTAAATTATATCACACGTTTGTGTTTATTTTATTTTGGTTTTTACAATATGTAACACAGTAAATTATATCACATGCTTGTGTTTGAGTTATTTGAATTTCTATGTTCCACAGTAAAATTAAATCATATAAATTTCATGGCGTGTGATTGTTTATTACATTTTTGTTTTTATATTGCGCAGTAAATTGTATCACACGTGAGTGTTTATTTTATTTTGGTTTCTGTATTACAGAGTATCACATGTTAGTGTTTATTTTGGTTTTTTATATTAGACGGTGAACTATTAATGTGACAGTGTTTATTTTATTCTTGTTTCTATAGTACATGGTAAATTATATCATGCATAAGTGTTTATTTTATTTTGGTTTCTATATTAGTCAGTGAACTATAAATGTACCAGTGTTTCTTTTATTTTTGTTTCTATATTATAAGGTAAATTATATCATACATAAGTGTTTTTTTTATTTTTGTTTCTATATTAGACAGTGAACTATATAATGTGCCAGTGTTTATTTTATTTTTGTTTCTATAGTACACGGTAAATTATATCATACATAAGTGTTTATTTTATTTTGGTTTCTATATTAGACAGTGAAATATACGAGTATAATGTACCAGTGTTTCTTTTATTTTTGTTTCTATATAACATGGTAAATTATATCATACATTAGTGTTTATTTTATTTTGGTTTCTATATTAGTCAGTGAAATAATGTACCAGTGTTTCTTTTATTTTTGTTTCTATATTTCATGGTAAATTATATCATACATCAGTGTTTATTTAATTTTGGTTTCTATATTAGACAGTGAACTATATAATGTACCAGTGTTTCTTTTATTTTTGTTTCTATATTTCATGGTAAATTATATCGTACATCAGTGTTTATTTTATTTTGGTTTCTATATTAGACAGTGAACTATATAACGTACCAGTGTTTATTTTATTTTTGTTTCTATAGTACACGGTAAATTATATCATACATAAGTGTTTATTTTATTTTGGTTTCTATATTAGACAGTGAAATATACGAGTATAATGTACCAGTGTTTCTTTTATTTTTGTTTCTATATTACATGGTAAATTATATCATACATTAGTGTTTATTTTATTTTGGTTTCTATATTAGACAGTGAACTACGAGTATATAGTGTACCAGTGTTTCTTTTATTTTTGTTTCTATATTTCATGGTAAATTATATCATACATCAGTGTTTATTTTATTTTGGTTTCTATATTAGACAGTGAACTATATAATGTACCAGTGTTTCTTTTATTTTTGTTTCTATATTACATGGTAAATTATATCATACATAATTTTTTATTTTATTTTGGTTTCTATATTAGACAGTGAACTATATAATGTACCAGTGTTTCTTTTATTTTTGTTTCTATATTAAATGGTGAATTGTATCATACATTAGTGTTTATTTTATTTTGGTTTCTATATTAGACAGTGAACTATATAATGTACCAGTGTTTCTTTTATTTGTGTTTCTATATTACATGGTAAATTGTATCATACATTAGTGTTTATTTTATTTTGGTTTCTATATTAGACAGTGAACTATATAATGTACCAGTGTTTCTTTTATTTGTGTTTCTATATTACATGGTAAATTGTATCATACATTAGTGTTTATTTTATTTTGGTTTCTATATTAGACAGTGAACTATACGAGTATAATATGCCAGTTTTTATTTTATTTTTATTTCTGTATAACATGATAAATTATATCATACATAAGTGTTTATTTTAGTTTGGTTTCTATATTAGACAGCGAACTATATAATGTACCAGTGTTTCTTTAAAAAAAAATTCTATATTACATGGTAAATTATATCATACATAAGTGTTTATTTTATTTTGTGTTCTATATTAGACAGTGAACTATACGAGTATAATGTGCCAGTTTTTATTTTATTTTTATTTCTGTATAACATGATAAATTATATCATACATAAGTGTTTATTTTATTTTGGTTTCTATATTAGACAGTGAACTATACGAGTATAATGTGACAGTTTTTATTTTATTTTTATTTCTGTATAACATGATAAATTATATCATACATAAGTGTTTATTTTATTTTGGTTTCTATATTAGACAGCGAACTATATAATGTACCAGTGTTTCTTTAAAAAAAAATTCTATATTACATGGTAAATTATATCATACATAAGTGTTTATTTTATTTTGGTTTCTATATTAGACAGTGAACTATACGAGTATAATGTGCCAGTTTTTATTTTATTTTTATTTCTGTATAACATGATAAATTATATCATACATAAGTGTTTATTTTATTTTGGTTTCTATATTAGACAGCGAACTATATAATGTACCAGTGTTTCTTTAAAAAAAAATTCTATATTACATGGTAAATTATATCATACATAAGTGTTTATTTTATTTTGGTTTCTATATTAGACAGTGAACTATACGAGTATAATGTGCCAGTTTTTATTTTATTTTTATTTCTGTATAACATGATAAATTATATCATACATAAGTGTTTATTTTATTTTGGTTTCTATATTAGACAGTGAACTATACGAGTATAATGTGCCAGTTTTTATTTTATTTTTATTTCTGTATAACATGATAAATTATATCATACATAAGTGTTTATTTTAGTTTGGTTTCTATATTAGACAGCGAACTATATAATGTACCAGTGTTTCTTTAAAAAAAAATTCTATATTACATGGTAAATTATATCATACATAAGTGTTTATTTTATTTTGGTTTCTATATTAGACAGTGAACTATACGAGTATAATGTGCCAGTTTTTATTTTATTTTTATTTCTGTATAACATGATAAATTATATCATACATAAGTGTTTATTTTAGTTTGGTTTCTATATTACTCAGTAAACATCACAAATAAGGGTTTTATTTTGGTTTTTATATTACATACGAAATACGAGTATCACACGTTGTTATTCATTTTGTTTTATCATGATATTTTGCTATCATAACATATGTATTTTAAGTGTTTATTTTATTTTGGTAAAATGTTCAATACCTCTTAGATCATGTACTTGGAATATTGAAAAGCTTAGATTGATTGCCTTTTGGCAATTCCTATTCATCGCTCCTCCTTCTTCATCTCGTCCTGCCGAACTCTCCCCTCTGTCATTTGCTTCAAACAGCAAAAATCTCTTTATAGACGAAATATAATTCTTCATTACTCTTTTCTTCTTCTCCTTTCCCAATATTTGATGACATTTGCAAATACTTTTCATCGTTTTTTTTAATTTTTTTTTACGTAAATCAATATAATTTTTACTTTTTGGAAATCACGTTGTAAACTTTCACCGAAGAATAAATTCGTTATCATTATTTTTTTTAAATAAAGTGTAAATAATTAATTATTATTTTTTATTTTATCCTTGACACAAATAGCGTGGTTCCTGATTATTAAGGAGATCCTTTTCATAATATTTTTATAAGGATTTAATTTAGTTAAGGTAAAATAAACTCGTCATATTTTCCTATTATGCCCGTTTAAGCTGAAATTATTATTGTTATTTTCTCAAACATATGTCCCTTTTTTCCCCACCCTTGATATTATATGTTATCTATAGCTCCGTTAAGTGAGCAAACTCACCATAAATACGTTTTATGTGTATTTATAAGGTATTTTTTTCATCAAGAATCGAGCTCACATTTACACTAAAATAGGGACGACGAGATAATTCAGGACTTATACAGAAGTGAAAAATCATACACTTAATGCCGATTTATTTTATTCTACCAACTAAGTTTCTTCTGAACCGAAGAAATGCTGTAGAAATGCGTGAACTTAGAAGAAAATATGAGGAGACAATGTGTACGGCACCGGTACAAAGGGCTGTAGAAATATGGGGAGACAATGTGTACGGCACCGGTACAAAGGGCTGTAGAAATATGGGGAGACAATATGTACGGCACCGGTACAAAGAACTGTAGAAATATGGGGAGACACTGTATACGGCACCGGTACAAAGGACTAGAAATATGGGGAGACAATGTGTACGGCATCGGTACAAAGGACTGTTGAAATAGGTGGATGGGCTGCTCAATGCTCGGAGATTTCGGCTCATGGTGAAAAGTAGCAGGGTGAAGAGATTCCTCTTTAGCAGGTAGTAGATAGTCGCAAGTAAAATGCAGTAAACTGGAGTGAACTGAGAATATATTTTTTTATGTTTGGCGCTTCTTATATGCGGCCAATCGCTCATCGCAAGCGCCTGTTTTCGCCCGTGCATGCCGTGATGACTTGCAAAATATCACAATTCTCGCAAGTTTTTGCATGCATGGGCTGGCCGACTTTTGTAGTGTCTCGCGATGGCCGCATATAAGGAACATTTCAGTTACGGTTGTGACACAGCACGGATCTAAACAAACAAAATTATACGTAAAAAAATACCAATATTATACAAAACAAGTAAATTATATGTTTTAGGTGACGTCCGATACACAATGTGTAACAGAATACGGAATAAAGTGATAAGAGATAAATGTGAACTTGAAAAATGTCTAAACTTAGCTTGATTACAAAATAGTCTCCCAAAATGCGTGGTAATGCGCTGGTCTTTTGCTGATCTCTACCATATTTTCGTCATTTGAGAACATACCCCGTAGCAGAACCATTCAACTCGTTCTAATATTTCATTGTTCATCTAAATTCGTATTTACTTAACGAAAATATTAAATTGAGTTTGTAAAAACATATTGAAACTCATTTATTATTCTGTATACATTTGGTTTTTACATATTCAATTATATTATACTTTTTTATTAATATTTCAATTTAAAAATATTTTTATGTGTAATTAATCATTTATTTTAATGCGAATGTAGATATATTCAATCTTTTCAACGTTGGTAATACCATTAAAGAGAGTGTGGCGACCGTATGCGCGGTCACTGAACCCACGAGACGACCTTTGCACACCTTCACAATCCGAGACAATCAATGAACAAAGTCCACGCGTCGGTCATTCAACTCGCTACCAACCGAGAGCGCATTCCACGAGGAAACGAGAAAGCTACACATCTTTCGCGCTGTCTCCCAAAACAGAAAGGATACCTACACGCGACAACAAACGTATTGTAAACGCAAAGACAAGACAGCGATATATCGCATGCGCATTCCCGCACACATTCAATAAACATTATAAATACCGACGTTTGTCAATAAAATTCCTCTTTACATATTCCGATTTCGACAAGTTTTTATTTATCAACAATCATCCTCATCATCTCTCCTTTAAGGAACAGGCGTTCCTAAAAGAGTAACAGAGATATTTGACTTGTGATGTTATTAAAAGTTTCCACAATAACGGTAAATATTTAGATAAGATAAATTGATGTGTAGTTGTCGAGTTACGTAAAACAATTATCAAAATACAATACATAAGATTTAAAACAAGGAACGCACCATTTTCTAATTTAAGTTAATCAAATATATACAAACCTATACGCATATTTTCCTTCCATATCCCTTGTGGAGTAAACAGAAAGAACGTATCTCTAAACTTTCTATCCAAGCACACAACTATTTATTTACTATTTATTATTACACATGACAAGAAATATACATAATTTGCGAAAAAACAACAGGTAATTTGATTTGTACATACAATTTTAATGTATCTGGGTTTGTTGCCTTTCATTTGTCGTATCCCCAGTAAACTAGGCTTTTGCCTGTATCTCACTGAGGATATTTAGCATGAAAAAATAAATCGATACTTCTTTCCGATTTTTGATTACACAAAAACAAAACCCCGTTGAACGCTCTCATCAACCTGACAAACAGTGACACTCAACTACAACTGGAAACATCTTGCGAAATTCAACTCCTCACACATCATCACTCCAGAAAGACCAAAAATATTCATCCCACACTATACCGCACACAACCATAAGAATAAAAACTAAAATTAAACTATCAATTTTGAATGTTGTTTAATTTTAAAATACTCAATTTTATTAATAATTGTAATTAATGTTTCGTATATATTTAAATTCTATTATTTATTAAATACCTACTTGCATTTTTAGCTCGTTAATTTCCCTTATTTCTTATACTCTGATTAATGTGTGATCTGATTAATGTGTGTCACAAAATTGCATAAAATACTCAAAGACTGTGGTTTTTTATATTTTCAGTATTTCAGGAATTTGTCGTGTCGAATAACGTTATTCTCGATTGAAACTCACTTATCTCGCCGAAAATTTTCAGCGTCTTTCCAATCTTGGATTAGCGCTACGCTCAAACAGAGATTGTTTATTGGCCTTTCCAGTTCACCGCTCCTCTTTTTTTACGTCGTCCTTTACTGTCCATGCAGTGAGACTCTGGAATCAGTTACAAACCAATATAAGACTTGCTCTGTCCTTGGCAAGCGTTAAGAAGCGACTGAAAAACTCTTAATTTTTTTAGTCAGTAAAATAACGTGTTTCATTCCTGATTTTTCTTTTCTCTCCATCATCCCTTCCTTTTCTTTTGATTGATGACATCTCACTTTACAGGAAAAATAATGTTATGGTGATTGTCCGTCTTTGTGGGTTTGTGGGCGTATACTCACGTATGTGTTCATAGATTTCGTGGGTATGGATAGTCATTTGAATTATTTGTGCGACCATATAACTTGCTCCATTTACTTTTGTCTGGTTGGTTAGAAGAGATTGCCGACTGGCATTAAGCCCGCCAGATTGTATTTGCAATAAAAGTGTTTTGTATTGGTAAATAAAAATGAAAATAAACCTTAATACGACACCATCTTCGAGTATCGTATCAACATTACGGAATTTTCAAACCGCATTTGACACACACAATCGCTTACTGCGCCTTCGCCATGCATCGTACATAACTTTTTTTGTTTGTTTTGCACTTTTTCCTTTGAAATAGTAAACATCATGAACTACCGAAAAAACAACTCGTTTCGTTCCATATGCAAAATGACGCCAAAAATTACTTCAGTAGTATTAGTAAACAATATCTGAAATATGTGCTAAACTATAAACTTTCATAATAACATTCAGCCTATTTGGAATGAAGCTAGCAACGAAAATTGTGTTCTAACGATATCTTTCTGAGGAATTTGAAACTTCTTTCTGTAAAAAAAAAAAACGATACTTTGCATCAAGTATTATTCACATAGTATGGAATGGCACCTTGATCTCTATTATTATATTAATTATGTAAGTTAAAACCCAAAAATAGCTTCCTATAAAGATCTGAAGATTTATGGAAAAAAAAAATATTAGCAATATTAATTTTCAGCATTGATAAATCAACCCTTATTCTCGGAATTGAAGATAAGCGGTCCAATACTGTAGAGATTGTCACGTATGAACTCAATATTCGATACATCCTATCAGGGCCGGATTAAAACCTTTATAGGCCCTAAGCACTTCAAAGATTTTGGTGCCCCATATACATATATATATCAAATTTACAATATAATATAAACAGTAATAAACCGTAAAATATCATTTTTCTCGAAATGAAACACAACCTATAGTAAGATAGAAAATGTTTTATTTATATATTATTTGTAGTAAAAGCGAAAACGCGTGGATGTTGAAATAAATTGTAATTTATTTAGTGAAACACTTTTTACAATGGTATAAACCTGTCAGTTTCAAGGTTTATCAGGAGAGCAAGACTTCAGAAGAGCACAAACAAGACAAATCTTATTTATTTTTTTATTTAAGATTTTTATTGCAATACAATCTGGTGGGATTATTGCCAGGCGGCAATCTCTTCCAATCAACCAGACAAAAGTAAATGAAGCAAGTGACGTGGTCGTATAAATCATTCAAATGACTATCCATCCCCATGAAATCCATAAACATATACGTGAGTACATGCCCACGCACCCCACAAAGATTGACAATCACCCGAACATTATTTTTCATACAAAGTGAGATATTATCAATCAAAAGGAAAGGAAGGGATGGTGGAGAGGAAAGGAAAAGAAAAATCAGGAATGAAACACGTTATTTTACTGACTAGAAATAAAGATTTTTTTCAGTCGCTTCTTAAAGCATGCCAAGGACGGAGCGAGTCTTATATTGGTTTGTAACTGATTCCAGAGTCTCACTGCATGGACAGTAAAGGACGACGTAAAAAAAGAGGAGCGGTGAACTGGAAAGGCCAATAAACAATCTCTGTTTGAGCGTAGCGCTAATCCAAGATTGGAAAGACGCTGAAAATTTTCGGCGAGATAAGAGGGTGCGGCGGGACAGTTAAGGATATTATACAATAGAGACAGTATGTGAATTTGGCGTCTATTTCTAACATTCAACCAGTTCAATGCCTTCTGGTATGAAGTTATATGATCGTACTTTCGTAGGTTGAAAATGAATCTTAGACACACATTTTGAAGACGTTGTAATTTGTCCAGCTGTTCCTCCAAGCAGAGATTGAAATCTTTTCTTGATAATGAAGTGAAAACCTAAAAACTGGTAGAGTTATATTTTTATATTAATTGAAATAAACAGTGTTGTACTGCACAAATTTTAATGTTTATTTTTGTATATATTCATTTTATTTATATTTAAAAAGTTTTCTAATTGCAAAGTCTCTACGATCAGATCTTCAAAACTAATGTTACGTTACACATCTGGTTATTTAGCTATTATTATAGATAAATTATACAGCCTGCCTTATTGCATACTTGTTCTTTTAAGAGTTTTAATATATTTCAACTGAGAAAATGAACGCTCAGCTGAAAAATTTGTGGCTTTTCATGTTGAAAATATACAAAAGCAAATATCTACATTTGGAAATGCACACTTTATATTGTGTTCTACAATTATTTTGTGAAGATTAGCATGACTAAATCTTGTTTTTTATAATACATTTTTGTTGACTGGACTTATGACGCAGATACAAGTAAAAATGTTAAAGTTTAGCTGAGAAATTAGTCCCCTGGGTGAGCATCAGTTTTTGACAACATTGAAAATAACTATCAATTTCAATAATAACATCACGAAATCTCTTTGCTATTTATAAGCATATCTCACCTCTTCTTCTCATCTCAGTGTCAAGTTTAGTATATAGTAAATCCGGCAATGCAAAGTTTCTGTGGTACCCCCTTCCCTTGACACCCTAAACACGTGCTTATTTTGCTTAGTGGTTTATACAGCCCTGAATGCTATAAAAATACCTGTTGCTGAAAATATACATAAGTGATAGGTACATAGGTTTTTCAATTCGATTCCACCGCCGCTCACTGAACTGAAAAGTGTGAAAGGAATACCAAAAAATGTATGGTTGGATCAAGTGAATGATATTTTGAAATAAAGAAACGTTGAATATCGGAGAAATCGTAGAAGATGTATGAATGTATTGTTGAAGAAGTAAGGATGTGTGTGGAGATAGATAAGTCTTGCCCGTTATCCTTTCTGCCTATCCCGACAGAGAAATGGCGTGCTGATACGTATGAATTTAATGAAGTCACCGCGTTTGCGAGTGACGAAGCTCTAAAAATTTATGTTCCTGAAAACGGTGCAGAAAATGACATAATGGTTTTTGAAAATGTTTTAGCGAACCATACGCATTTTAAATACTAGATTCCAAATGACGATTTGTGAAAAAAAATACAGTTTTGTGATATGCTTCCCACTATCTCCATCTTCCCCTTCACCAATAAAACGGTTCTTTTGAATATTTGAAATCTAAAATCCAGTCACGGAGGCTCTGACCCGAAGTTCCTGTCAGTATCTCACAATCCAGTCTCGATCCGCTCGCAAGTTCAATAAATCTAATCCCTTTCTAATAGTCCTACGGCGCTCGCTTATCTGCTGATCAACAGATCGGGGACGCCAAATCAAATTACTTTGTTTACCTGTTTTCCAACTTTTCATGGATTTTCTTTATTTTCTTAGGAGATAAGCAGTTTTTTTTAATAATAAAAGGACAATTTATGAAGCGCCATTTAAAGAGAAAACTCTCTTCAAGGGCGCTTAAATTCTGAACTCTGAACCCACTATTGTAGACAGATTAAAAATTTGTTATAATAAATATATTGCAATTTATTTTATCAGACACTGTTTATTCCACTTTATGTAACGGTATAGCCCGACTGACTTCACGGCTTTCACTTCATCATCAGGGGAGCACAAACAATATTTGTTGATGATGGTGATGAGGTGAAAGCCTTGAAACCAGAAGGGTTATACCGTTACATAAAGTGGAATAAAAAGTATTTAATAAAAACAAATTAAAATGTCTTTAAACCTCCACAATGTTAATGCCTTAACTATGAATAATCTATATAAATAAAAATGTAAATGTTCGTTTGTTCAAAATCTTAAATCTCCGAAAGTTTTTCACCGATTACTTTGAAATTTTGACACAACGTTGCATTCAAATACGCGCGTGTTTTAATATACTTTTTGAAATAAAAATGTAAATATTCGTTTGTTCAAAATCTTAAATCCCCGAAAGTTCTTAACCGATTGCTTTGAAATTTTGACACAACGTTGCATTTAAATACGCGCATGTTTTTATAAACTTTTTGAAACAGCGCCATCTGTTGGACGTAAAAGCAACACACGCTATACTAAATATTTTACGGCAATGGGAGCGCCATTTCATGTGACATTACGTTGGAATTGAGCTGTGTCGTTTACCATGGCGTTCATTTCGTGATTTTAGTTTATTTTTTTCATTTTTCAATATCTTTCATTTCGTTTTTTTAACTGTTTTTCTTATTTTTCAGTCCAATTGGCGGTGTAATTGAGCTGTGTCGATTGATTTTCATTTGAATTCAAATTATATCGTGAAATTGACCTCTTCGGAGGGATTTGTCCGAACGGATTGAAATATTTCGTTACACATTGCGTTGGAATTGAGCTGTGTCGATTGATCTGCGTTTGAATTGAAATATTTCGTTAGTATTTTTTTTTGTTTTTTAGTTCGTGTTTTTTCCTTTTTTAATGTTTCGCTATTTTATATGCTTTTGTTATTTCTTTCTTCTTTTTCAGTGCAATCAATCTGCTTTAGTTCACCAAAATAATGCCTCGCAGAATATCAAACTTAGGTCGTCGTACTCGCGGAGCGGAAGCAGTGCGACAAGTAATTGCAAATCAAACAAAGGAAGAACGAGCATCAGCGAACGAGCGAAACAGACAAAAAATGGCTCAAATACGTGCCGAGGAAGCAGCAGAGCGACGTGCAGCCAGACTTGAGGATGCACGGTTGCGGGCACGTCGATCGCATTCTGCAGCTTCAAATCTGCTTCGTTCTCAACAGAATGAACGCGACAGGCTGGGAGTGGCTGAAAGACGTTAAACATATTGTATACCCGCAAGCATTGTGAAATTAAACATTTTAGAAACGTGTGATTTCTCTTTTCTTTCTTTTCCATTTAACCAGACTGAGCCACAGCAACGCATGACCGGGTACAGCTAGTATATAATAAATATATATTAATTGAGTATAAGAATGAGAAGGTAGTGGCCGTGGCCATTAATAAGTGGAATAAACAGTGTTTCATGGAATAAACAGTGTTTAATAAAATAAATCACAATGTCTTTAAACCTCCACAATATTAATATCTTAACTATAAATAATATATAATAAATATACATTAGTTGAGTGTAAGGATCAGAAGGTAGTGGCTGCGGCCATTAGACAACATACTTATTTCTCCGCATTTGCATATTTTCAGAAAAGAGAGATAGAGAGAGAGTCTCGATCACGGATGTTTTTCAGTCCACACTTTCATATTACCTATACAAAAAACATAACTACATAGCACATATTAATTCAAGTAATATCCAAGGCATATGATATACTTCTTCAAAATATTTTTCAGAAAATTATTGTATTACACTTTCATTGCATACAGTTCAGCCTGGCGGGCTTATTGCTATGTGGAAATATCTTCCAGCCTATTAGAAAGATGTTAAAGGGGTCTTAAGTGAAAACCAGATTTAAATCCGTTTAAAAAATCCGGATACCAACGGGGATCGATCCCGCAACCTCCGGGTTGAGAGACAAGCATCTTACCAACTAGGCCAATCCAGTGACTAAATAAATGTTTGTCCTCAGTGAGACACAAGCACTGGGAACACGATAAATGAAAGGCAACGAACCCTAATCCATTAAAATTGTGACTACAAATTTAATAACCTTGTTTTTTTCGTAAATTGTGAATTTATAGAATTGTTTGTCATGTGTAAATAAAAATTAAAAAAACACATACATCCATAGATAAAAACAAAAAAAATACAAAGACACCCATTATTATCCGAATTTATTTATACCTACAAAATATACATACATAAACATACATTTGTTAACATATAAAAATACATGAAGATATACACCAAAAGATAAAAACCAGATGCAAGAAAAATATAATTATTACTTTAAAGAAGAGTTTATGGCTTCGTTTAAAAACAGAGAAGGAAAAGGGAAGTAATAGTATGATTATCGAAGAGACAAGAACAGCACTCGAGGCAGCTGAAATCGCCGTTGACATTTTTATTTATTTTATTTTTATTTTATTAATTTATTTATTATTACACATGACAAAAAATATACATAATTTGTGAATAAACAACAGGTAATTGAATTTGGACATACAATTTTAATGGATCTGGGTTTGTTGCCTTTCATTTGTCGTATCCCCAGTAAACTAGGCTATTGCCTGTATCTCACTGAGGATATTTAAAAATAAATCGATACTCCTTTCCGATTTTTGATTACACAAAAACAAAACCCCGTTGCACGTTCTCATCAACCTGATGTGTCACTCAACAACCTCATCAACTTAACAGTGACACTCAATTACAACTGGAAACGTCATGCGAAATTAAACTCCTCACACATCATCACTCCAGAAAGACCAAACTTGTTCATCTCACAATATACCGCACACAATCATAAGAATAAAAATAAAAACAAAAATACACAGAAACACAAAAACAACAAAATTTAAAACAACAAGAAGAAACCCACACTAACGAGCCCACACAAATCTTTTCCACACGTCATTCATTCTGAAAGCCAAGTACTCAAAATCCTGTCGCAATAACAACCACGCTCCGATCGACTGTCTAAATGGTTTTCCTACCTTTACCTTTATTGAAACATTCAAACATATTGTCAACTCACATATCATGCCGTTTCCCTGCTGGAATATGCTAAAGAGACAGAGTGACAAATTTTCCTATCTCAATACACATATTTCGCCTCTTCTACATTCATGCAACTGTACTCTTAATTCTAAGATTTCCTTCTTTCCAAATATAATTAACTGGACATACTTGCCTTGCTCATCCTCTACCACGCCTTGAACTCACATTTGCACAGTATATTTGTTTTGATGGCCTTTCCCCATTCATTTGTTCCACGTGTCCAAAACCAACTTGAAGTACTTTTCTTCATCAACTCGTAACTTAACACTTGCTTGTGCTTTAAATATGTTTTTTAGTCTATCGCGTTCATGGCGTCAGTTATATAAGGTATTTCGGAGTGTTATGCCGCGTGGTTTGGTTTATGATGCCCATAACCCAAACCACGCGGCATCATGAAGCAAACCATGCGGCATCGTGAAGCAAACCACGCGGCATTATGAAACAAACCACACAGCATCATGAACCAAACCACGCGGCATTATGAAACAAACCACGCGGCATCATGAAGTAAACCACGCGGCATTAAGAAACAAACCACGCGGCATCATGAAGCAAATCACGCGGCATTATGAAACAAACCACGTGGCATTATGAACCAAACCACGCGGTACAACATTCCAAAAGACTACACAACTTGTGTATTAAATTCGCATTCATATTTAATCACTTCATTCTTTATTCTGTTGTCCATTTATTCTGAGTAAAAGCATTTCTTCAGTATTTATCGGCTCTTTTCAGTCTTTTTCCATGTCCAGTTTCTCTTCCATTCATTAAAATTGGCACTTAAATACTGTTGTGGATTTCATCTCACTATATTTTGATATTGATTATTTCAATTATATATGTATTAGTTCCCCGTTAGCTTTATTTCCTATCACTACACGTCGTTCGATATCTCTCATAACTTCTCCATCGTCTAAAAAACAATCATCACCAAAACAGAATTCATCAACTTGCGCCAAAATTTCATCGTTCACCCATGTATCGCGTTTTCATTTCATTTCACCCTTTTTTATCACCATTTTTATCTTCGGATTCCGCAACATTCTTTCTGAAATCTTTCTTTTCGCATATCTTTTATTTTTAGTGTCACATTGATTTTGTTTCCTATCACTACACGCCATTAGATATATCTAGTAACTCTTTCATCATCTGAAAAAATAAATAGTAGAATTCAACTTGTTCCAATATTTCATTCCGTTCCTTTTTTATGTAGGTACAGCTTTTTCAATTACAACGGTTGTATAACGTTTACACATTTGTTTTTTTCATTTTTTTATAAATATGTGAATTATCCAACTGAAAATTCTGCGGCTTGGCTATCCGTCGTATCGGGATATTTCCACGGGATTAATTGAATACAACGTTATGAAGATCAGCGTCACGCGTCGGTATATTCGTAAATGCCCTGACAGTCGCGCCGAGTCGGTTGGCAGATGAATATTTTAATAAGTTATAAATAAAACGAGAAGAGGTCTCCTATCCGACAACATGGTTGCCAGACACTTGGATTTAAAACGAATTATTCTAGATATTTGTTTTCGCGATGTAATTTATTTTGTTTGCAATATTTATTTTTAGAAAGGAAGAAGTGAATATTTTATTGAAAATACGACAGAAATTTCATTTCGTCCTAATTTTGGGACGCTTTAATTTATTATTCTTTTGAATGGAGGAATATTAAATCAGAATGAATAGATTACGAGAAATTATTGTTGTACGGAATGAAGGTTTTATTTACTGTTTTTGTTTAATATTGTTTCTACGTCATTATTTACTTTCGAGTTAATTTGTTTTGCGCAATGCATTGAAATATACGAGAGTACCGAGTAAAAGAAAATTTAAAAGAAAAACATATATACCATAACGCAATATTTCTGTTGGAGTAGGCAAATACATACCATAGCGCAATATTTCTTTTGGAGTAGGCAAATATGATACATACCATAACGCAATATTTATTTTGGAGTAGGCAAATAAACGACCTCCTTGGAATAGTTGGTAAGACGTTAGTCTCCCAGCCCGTAGGTTACAGATTCGATTCCCTTTGGAACCCAGGTTTTTTTAAAAAGGAATCCAGTCTGGTTTTCAATTAAGGCCTCTTTAACATACTTCTGGTTGGCTGGAAGATATTGCCACATGGCAATAAGCCCACCAGGTTGTATTGTATACAACGGAATTGTTATACAATACGACTAATCTCCGTACCTTTATGTTCATACAATCAGTCTTTACATATATTTAATTTAGTAATCTATTTTTATCAAACACTGTTTATTCCACTTTTTTGTGACGGTATAGCCCTACCGGTTTCAAGGCTTTCACCTCATCTTCAGGGGAGCACAAACAGCCTTGTTTGCGCTCCCCTGAAGATGAGGTGAAAGCCTTGAAACCGGTAGGGTTATACCGTCATAAAAAAGTGGAATAAACAGTGTTTGATAAAAATAAATTGCAATGTTTTTAAACCTCCACAACGTTAATTCCTTAACTATAAACAACATATTATATTTAAAGTTTCTGCGTTAACTTTGTGCAACTCCATATTAGAATATTGAACAATAAATAACACATATATCCGTGACCAAGGTGTTAAGACGCTTATCTTCAAACACGGTTGATGAGGGTTCAATTCCAGTAAGTATTTATGTTTTTTTTTAAATGAGTTCCAATCTGGTTTTAAACTAAATACTCGTATATCTTGAAGAATTTTTTTATCTATTGCAAATGATTACCACAAGGTAGAAACGCTCCGTAAATGTATATACATTAACACCCAACCTAATCAAAGTGTAATACAACACAAAACATCTCGTCATACATGCTCGTCGGTTCCTCATACTTTAACCTTTATCTTCTTGTATCCAACCATTCATTCGCCATTCCACATGTTCCTCGCATGCCATTCATTCCGGACATATATTTTTTTCGCAAAGTATATCTAATACAAATATATATATCCAAACTATTTATAGATTCCTTTCTTAATTATTCTGCTAACATCCGACTCTTACATACAGTCATCCTTATTTCGGTATTTGCTTCCTCTATTATACATTGTAACACAAGATATTCCTCGTAAAGTTTACATTCATCCCTTATCACTTCGTTCCGTTTCCTGTTAAACATTCCCCCTACATATTCTTCTCAGTGCACACATTTTTACCACATTTATTCTGCTTTTATTCCTATTTTTCAGTGTTCAGGCTTCACATCTATGCATCAAACTGGGCTTAAAAACAATACCGGAAATACACTGTTTGGATTCTACAGCGAGTTATAACATAAGAGTGAAATTTTCCTATTGTACTGTATTATATTTGTGCAATATACAGACCAAACGTGCGGGCTTATCATCCATATTCTCTATATGAGAGAGTTTGGTGTCTATCCATGGCTTTATCCCACTCAGTTTCTGCTGGGCATGCTCGGGTATAACTCCTTGAGCGTAAGAAGAGATCTGCGTCTCCTGGTATACGTTGTCAAACTCGTTTGAGGAGTTGTTATCTGTCCAGTATTACTACAAAGATAAGCGTTAAATGTTCCTAACAATTGCACTAGACTGCGCCGGCAAGAACTGTTCTCAATAACATACGCAAGAACGGGTCTTCCAGCCACTATGCCTGTTGGAAGGGTCTTAACTCTTCTGAACGGGACTGCTTCGGATATTGACATATTTCATATCACATTACCAAAAGCAAAAGTAAAATTTCTTCTAAGATTGAGCGCGTTAGAAAGCGCTCATCAACGTCCTTAAGTGACTGTGAATATATGTGTATCATATGTTTGTGTGTATATATGTATGCATATACATTATTTTTTATTCTATGTCATTTTTCTTTATTTTTAATATGCCTTGTATTTTCCAAAGTAATTGGGCTATGCCTGTTTTGAAAAAATAAATAAATAAAAGAATAAAATAAGAGAATAGTATGGCAATTTATAGAACCAATCAGAAAGATTAAAAAAAACTTATGTGAAAAATCAAACTGAGTTCATATTTTTTTTTGTACCATGTTTTATTAAGCCAAATACTTACATACCTTTACGCCATTGCCCTGCCGGGGTAAGCAAAAAGGACAGAGTGCCAGATTTCCTATCTTGGCTCACTCTCCAATCAAACTGGGACTCTTTTGTATTTTTTTTTCAATTGGGTAGCATCAGGAATCGAACCCAAAACCCCTGGATGGAAGTCCAGAGTCTTACCAATTAGTCCACGGATGTCATTTTTTAATTATACTTTAGATGTTTGGAGTATTTAGTCGACCTCCCAGAGCTTCTTTCAGTGGCCCAAAGAGATGAAAGTCGCAGGACGATAGATCAGGGCTATAAGGAGGATATTAATTAAATTAATACATATAAATGAAAGTTAATGAAATTAAGAAAGTAAAAATATAATAAAATATCTTAGACAAACCCCGTGCTAAAGTAAGTCAATATAATAAAACATCTTAGACAAAACCCGTGCGAAAGTTAGTAAATATAATAAAATACATTAGACAAACCCCGTGCTAAAGTAAGTAAATATAATAAAATATCTTAGACAAACCCCGTGCTAAAGTAAGTAAATATAATAAAATATCTTAGACAAAGCCCGTGCTAAAGGAAGTAAATATAATAAAATATCTTAGACAAACGCCGTGCTAAAGTAAGTAAATATAATAAAATATCTTAGACAAACCCCGTGCTAAAGTAAGTAAATATAATAAAATATCTTAGACAAACCTCGTGTTAAAGTAAGTAAATATAATAAAATAACTTAAACAAACCCCGTGCTAAAGTAAGTAAATATAATAAAATATCTTAAACAAACTCCGTGCTAAAGTAAGTAAATATAATAAAATATCTTAGACAAACGCCGTGCTAAAGTAAGTAAATATAATAAAATATCTTAGACGAACCTCGTGCTAAAGTAAGTAAATATAATAAAATATCTTAGACAAACCCCGTGCTAAAGTAAGTAAATATAATAAAATATCTTAGACAAACCCCGTGCTAAAGTAAGTAAATATAATAAAATATCTTAGACAAACCCTCGTGCTAAAGTAAGTAAATATAATAAAATATCTTAAACAAACCCCATGCTAAATTAAGTAAATATAGTAAAATATCTTAAACAAACCCCGTGCTAAAGTAAATAAATATAATAAAATATGTTAGACAAAACCCGTGCTAAAGTAAGTAATATATAATAAAATATCTTATACTCGTACAAACCCTATGCTAAAGTAAGTAAATATAATAAAATATCTTATACAAAACCCGTGCTAAAATAAGTAAAATATAATATATGCTTGTAGAAGACGGGGAGAGGGAGGGGTGACATGTTTTTTGTTAATTTATTTAATAAAGTAATCTGTAGCACATTTATATATTAAGAGATAATCTAATTATATGTTATAACTATTAACTACCTTAATTAAAATTTCCTACATATCATTTTATTTTGGGGAGACATAATCGATTCCTTTAAATTTTTGTTTTTCTCAATAAGCTATTTCACATATTTATGGTTTGATGTACGAAATTTCCTTAAGCTTATAAACCCACGAGGTTGTAAGACATACAACAAAAGCGTAAAACATTACAACATTTCATGGCCTAATCGGTAAGATGCCCGACTGAGGGGTGGCGAGTTCAATACTCGATGGAACCCAAATTTAAAAAAAATCTAGTCTGGTTTTCATTTAAAATGTCTTTAACATCTTTCTAGTTAGTTGAAGTAAATTGCCACATGGCAATAAGTCCGCAGAACTGTACTACTGTATGCAATGAAAGTTTAATACAACATATTGTAGATAGTTATGATTAAAGAGAAAAAATAATTTTCGGAATACTTTCATTAGAGGTATAATACAAAAAAGAATTCGTGAATCATAACTTCATTTACATTTAAATATTTTTTAATGGTCTTACTGGCAGGATTTTAATTAAAAAATATTCTTTCTGATGAAGATCTTAACCTTTTCCCAGCCCTTAAAGAGAAACCCAAAGAGAGAGAACAGAGAATAATGGAAAATGTTGAATATAAATGACGTACAGCTACAAAAATGTATTCTCAAAAATCTAGTTATTTTAAGAATGAACATTCTCCAATCTTTGGAAACAGAATACGAAGACATTTTTTAATTGTTTATTATAACAGATACAGATTTATGATAAATAATGTGCCAAACTTCCTCTCAATCTTTCTTTATTTTTTTTTATTTTACACATGACAAGAAATAGGGTGTGGGCTGAAAAACATCTGGTGTCCCCGTGGCTGGGTTCGCCCTATATTGGTGGGGTGTATCTTGCCCGAGGGGATGCTATTAGATGAGCTCAGACCTTTTGATAGCTTCTGTATTTAATGTATTATCTGCAATTTATGTGTTTTAGAAGTGTTATTTAAATATAATCTGTACATACTATGTTGCTATCAATAAACCTATTATTTATTTATTAAATATACATAATATACGAAAAAACAACAGGTAATTTAATTTGGACATACTAACATACATAGTACAATTTTAATACATCTGAGTTTGTTGCCTTTCATTTATCATGTCCCCAGTAAACTAGACTTTTGCCTGTATCTCACTGAGGATAAAATGTATACCTTCGTGGTATTCTGTACAACCTGAAGGGTATATTTTTGTGACAATTTATTTCAACCAATCAGAAATATATAAGAAAGGCCTTAAGTGAACGACACCTTGAAATCTTTTTTTTTATCTGCGTTCCAACAGAAATCGAACCCGCAACTCTAAGTGTCTCATTAACTTCGTCATGGAAGTCGGCTCGTGCTACTTTAGACAAATTTAATTTATACAACTATAAACATAAACACAAAGGAATATTATAGGAATACATTTTTTTCATTATTTTTTTAAATAAACACTTATTTTCAAATGAGCAAGAATTCATCATTTCACTATTCAAACCATTAAAAATTTAAAAAACTAGCCTCGCTAATAAAATTTATTGAATATAATAAATCGCCGACGGGTTATCATATTTTTTATGTTTAGTATAACTCATAAACTGTCTCGCTGCCCCTCAATATATTGCTGAAAATGTTCAGCGCCTCTCCAATCACGGATTATCCAAATCGCAAGCAATTGCCTTTTGGAATGCGTAGTTCATCGCTCTTTCTTCTTCACGTCGTCCTTTCTTGTCCATGTTGTCAGATAATGACTGATATAAGACTTAATCTAGTGAGCTTGCTTCAAATAGCAAGATAAAAAATAATAAATCTCTCTTCAATGACGAAATTAATTTCCTCAAAACTCCTATTTTATAGTCCTTTCTCATCTTCCTTTTTCTTTCCCAGTATTTGATGACATTTAAAAATATTTTGTTTTCCTTTTTTTTTCGTTTGTTTTCGAACGCTTTACGTATGTGTAAGTATTTTTCCTTTTTATAAATAACGTCACAACTTTAAATAATCCAGCAATTGGCATTAATCTGCTTAACTTTTATTTAATTGATTTAAAGAAATTGTCGTATGGCAATAATTTCATCATTTGCATACTTTACAATAAAATGTCTAAATATACTTATAGTGCGAGGCAAAGACTGAGCAATAAACCAGTTAAAGGCAACTAAACCTTTAGACAACTAAACCTTTAGACGACTAAACCTTTAGACAACTAAACCTTTAGACAACTAAACCTTTAGACAACTAAACATTTAGGCAACTAAACATTTAGGCAACTAAACATTTAGGCAACTAAAAACTGAACATTGTATTTTATTCTCAACAAATTCTATTGTGGGAGGTGTCCGCAAACGGTTTAGTTTAAATAGGCATATTTTGTGGTGGTCTTGAATAACCTAGCTGGAGACTTGCTACACTGAGATTGTCTGGCTCTCATAACATTGTTTAAATCAATCAGGCAAACAAGCATACCTGTTTATCTCGATCGGTTTTCTTTGCGTACCTGGTCCTAACGCCAAGAATCTTTGACTTTCTCAAGAGTTTAGCACAAAAATATTGAAGAAACATGATTGCACATAGAAACATATAAAAAAATATTGTATGATAGCATAGAAACATTTAAAAGCATGATATCATAGAAACATTAAAAACATGAAAGCATAGAATATTAAAAAAATATACAGCACAGAAACATTTAAAAAACATGAAAACTTAAAACATATAAAAACACATGATAGTATAGAAACATTAAAAAAACACGATTAAAGATAAACATTTTTAATATGGTAGCGCAAAAACATCCAATAAACACAATAGAATAGGAACGTTAAAAAATATGATATCATAGAAACATTATAAACACCATAGGATATAAACATTTAAAATATGGTAGTATAGAAATATTTATAAAAATTATAGCATAGAAACATATAAAATACGTTATTATATATTAATGTTAAAAAAACATGATATCATAGACACATTAAAAAAATACGATAGCATAGAAACATATTAAAAAATATTGTCGCATAGAAACGACATGAAAAGTACGTGAGCATAGAAACATAAAAAAATGATAGCATAGGGGCATGAAAAAAAAACTAATAGGCAATCCACCCAAACTTGGATGATTTGTGCCACCAAATTAAAGACATACGCTTAAAAAATTTAACAATTTATCTATGTATACATAGAAAAGTTCCTCGAAGAAAGAAGAAACACAACATTCATTGGACGCGGCAAAGATATGGATTTTATTTAATAAATCAATATAGCATAGAAATATTATAGAATTTTGAAAAATATTGTAGCATAGAAACATGAAAAAACGCATGATTGTATAAAATATTGAAAAAAACATGAAAATATTCAAAAAATAGTAGCACAGGAACATGAAAAACAAAATATTGTATAAATAATATTAAAAAAACATGAAAGCATTAAAAAAATGGTAGCATACAAATATGAAAAACACACGATTGTATAAAAATATCAAAAAAATATGAAAGCATTAAAAAAATGGTAGCATAGAAACATGAAAAACACACGATTGTATAAAAATATTCAAAAAATATGAAAGCATTAAAAAAATGGTAGCATAGAAACATGAAAAACACACGATTGTATAAAAATATGAAAGCATTAAAAAAATGGTAGCATAGAAACGTGAAAACACACGGTTGTATAAAAATATGCAAAAAAACATGAAAGCATTAAAAAAATGGTAGCATAGAAACATGAAAAACACACGATTGTATAAAAGTATTCAAAAAACATGAAAGCATTAAAAAAATGGTAGCATAGAAACATGAAAAACACACGATTGCATAAAAATATTAAAAAAATATGAAAGCATTAAATAAATGGTAGCATAGAAACGTGAAAAACACACGATTGCATAAAAATATTCAAAAAACATGAAAGCATTCAAAAAAACTTCTCACACGTGTTATTTTATGTCAATACCATATATAGGGTAGGATCAATAATTCATTAACTTAAAGAAGATTATCAATTTGTTCCGCTCTTCATATAACTGCACACAAAGCATGTTGTTAAAGTAACTAGGATATATGTAGGTTCATTGCATATAAAAATAATGAGTGAAAGGGAGAAAAAAATATGACAAAAGAAGAACTAATAATTATTAATATACGCTGTAAGAATCGTAGCGAAGGCCAACATTTTTTTTCTTTATAAGTTAAATCATTCTGTGTGAGAGAATACATTTGTTGTTGGTGCCAACAGTATCTGGTTTTTATTACTTTCTTTTCATGTTATACGTTTATGCCTTTTCCAATGAATTTATTAACTTCCCAGCAAACATTTTCACTATCTCATTCCAGTGATTATCAAACTTTTTCGTTTCAAAGCACACTAAGATTTTTTTTATTAATACACACTGATAAAATATTAATCGATAAGTTGGATTGTTTACCATATAATTTGTCAAGCGTCATAATTTTCAATTCCACGCTTTACTTTGTGATATTTGATTATAGTGACTGCTGAAAATCAAATGAAACCAGGATTCATTTCTCAAGTGATGGAAGAGTTGCGAAATATATCAAACTGCGTATAGTGATAGGAAACAAATTCATATTAAAATCTATCAAGATAGTCCACAACAATACTATAGTATCAATTTTGATGTATGGGAGTGAAACATGGAGTAGAAAAAGTGAATATCAACTCAAAATTGAAACATATGCTTGCACCTATAGTTCAGAAAATGTAGGATGAGTCATGTGACAGCTCACAAATTTGCTCCAATACAACCTTGTAACGATGTTCAGTAACTTTAATTATTTTATAAACTTTAATATAAGCCTCAATTCTAATAGCAAGTTATTTAGGTAAATACATTACATAAGGTTGTATTGGGGCAAATTTGTGAGCTGTCACAGGACTCATCCTACATTTTCCGAACTATAGTCCTTTTTTTGTGGTGGAGCGCAGTTGAACGACGCTCCACCACTTTTTTTACGGTATACAAAAAGCGTGACAAGAAGTGAGCTCCGGCACTTAAAAAAAAAAAAAAAAAAAGAGTACTGCTTGCACCTATTACTTCTCGCAGATTCGAAATCTATGAATGTTTTTTGTTTAAAATTATTAATAGATTTGTAGATTCATTGATTTTACTTGAAAAAATATGTTTCCGTTGCCCCATTCGTTCAACTAGATCAAATGAACTGTTCAATGTATGCAGGGATCATACCAGTTATGTAATTAATTCATTTATCAATAGACTGCGATGACGATTAAGGCGACTCAACAGGATCTACGTGTTTGTGACGTCTACGGAAGATCATAGGATCGGCATAGCTCGAGATTGAAGTCGGAATGGAGAGAGGATCCTCAACTACGAGTTCCAGCAACGTCGACGATTAAGGTTATTGTCGTTGTTTTGACTTTAATTTTGTCGTAACTCTTTTGGTTTTGGCTTTCAGTTTCTCGCACTCTTAGATTTTTGAAGTGAAATTTCTATAAGCGCGGTAGGGCAAATTGGCTTGAACGTCACGAAAAGTGAAACGCTTCACTTCTATCTTGATTATAATTATAATAAATTAATAATTATAATTAAATCAATTAATAAATATTATAATTAATATAAATATTATATTTATAAAATAATTTATAATATAATAATTAATTTATAATACAATATAACAATTTATAATAATACAAATAAAATAATAAAAAATTAATCATAAAAATTGAATAATAAAATAATAATTTTTATTATAATCATTTTAATAATATAAATATTTATGTAATTTTATATTTAATTTATTTATTTAATTATATTTATATTTAACAAAATCTTTTAAAATAATATAAATTTAATTAAATTATATTTTTATTATTTTATATTTAAAATATTTCTTTTGTTTTATAATAATAAAAATAGGATAATAATACAAAAAATTCATTTAATTTATAATTTTTATATCTATATTTATATTATTGTTGGTAATTAATTAATGAATAATTAAATTATTTAATAAATTGATTATTAATTTGATTTATTTAATAAAAATGATTTTATTATTTTATAATTTAACTAGCTGTACCCGGTCACGCGTTGCTGTGGCTCAGTCTGGTTAAATGGAAAAGAAAGAAAAGAGAAAGCACACGTTTCTAATATATTTAATTTCACAATGCTTGTGGGTACTTATACAATATTTTTGACGTTTTTCAACCACTCTCAGCCTGTCGCGTTCATTCTGTTGAGAACGAAGCAGATTTGAATCTGCAGAACGCGATTGCCGTGCTCGCAACCGTGCATCCTCAAGTCTGGCTGGACGTCGATCTGCTGCTTCCTCGAAATTTTGATGAACTAAAGCAGATCGATTGCACTGAAAAAGAAGAAAGAAAGTTATAACAAAAATATATAAAATTGCGAAATATTAAAAAAGGAGCTGAATAATATTGTTAAGTTTGTAGACTTCTTTGTTCTTGGCGGCAAGAATAGCTCGTTCACTCAGCCAATCGTGATTCTTATAATTTATTCGAATATTGGAAAATATTTTTTCAACTAATTCTTCTTTTTACGTCACTAAATTGCAGAAGTTATGAGGCAATGAAATTCGTCCTGAGGTTATATATACCGGCACATTTCCGTTCCCAATTTCCAGCAATTGATGTGAGAATATCTCAGCTGATCGATCGCCTGTCGCGTTCATTCTGTTGAGAACGAAGCAGATCACTCAGCCAATCGTGATTCTTATAATTGATTTGAATATTGGGAAATACTTTTTCAACCAATTCTTCTTTTGACGTCACTAAATTGCAGAAGTTATGAGGCTATGAAATTAGTCCTGAAGTCATATCAACCGGCACCTTTCCGTTTCCAATTTCCAGCAATTGATGTGAGAATATTTGCAGCTGGACACGCATTTGTCAAATAGGAGTATGGTTAAGGAAATATTTGTCAAATAGGAGTATTGTTTAGGAAATACAGAGATAATTGGAACTAATTAAATGTTAAGAAAAGACAGAGATTATTGGAATTAATTAAATGTTAAGGAAAGACAGAGAGATAATTGTAACTAATTAAATGTTATGGGAAGAGAGAGATAATTGTAACTTATCAAATGTTAACAGTCTCACGCATATGTTTTTTTAATTTATATTTCGTTTAATGTTTCTTTTTATTTCATGTTTTAGTGTATTTTTTTTGTATACTCCTACGAATGCTTAACTGGTCTAGACTAAGTCATGTAGAACTGGTCTAGACTAAGTCATATAGAATGTACTCAATAGCCTATTTGTTTTCTAATGAACTATGAAATAATAACATTTTAGAGAGGTGATGTTTATGATAACATTAATCTTGAAAAAAAAACTACTTTGTTTGCAACTAATTTACGTATCAATTTATTAAAACGACAATGCATTTTAAATAAAAGCTTATTTCTCTTCTATATTATGTAGAAATTAATGTGAGAAAACTATTTTAAAGGAAGCTTGATTTACTTATAACAGCTGCGAATTACTACGTTTTGAACCACTCTGTTTCAACTCGCTGCCAAATATATTTTCGTGTCATTGGTTACAATATAATGCTAAAGAAATAAACCGAATTTTAAGCGAGTCACATTTGTCAAAGCTGTGATTTTTTTTAATTTTCGTAGTATCTTGGTTATGTAATATAAATTAATTGACTAACTATAGTCTAGTTCAGGGATGACCAACAGGTCAACCGCGAAGTAATTTTTGGTCAATCTTGGCCGTCTTTGTAACTTACAACATGGCTTGCGATGTAACCAAATCTCATTACGCGCATACACTTGTCAACGCAGTCAATTTGTTATATTTTTTTAATATGTAGATATACCTACTCCAAATAAATGTATGTATGTGCTTTAACATGTATGTACAACTTTTCTTTGCCTCAATTTTTTTAGCGAAGTTATTTCTGCTCATACTTAAGTTTTAGTTATAAGTTATCCTTTTTTAACATGTGTGTTATATGTAAGTGTGTTTAAATATCGCGAATTTGATAGGTATATCTCGACTATTTTTTTACGTAAAAGTCAATCGCGAAACCAAAAAAGGTGCCACCCCCCTGGTCTAATTGATGAGATAGTGGACTTCCATCCTGTGGTTTGTTTTCAATTCCTGATGGTACCCATAAATGGAGTCTCAGTCAAGTAGAAAAATTTCAACGAACTAACAATAATAATACTAGGATAATTTATACAGTGCCGTAAGAAACGCTCTTTTTTATATAGGCAATCCACCCAAACTAGGGTGATTTGTGCCACCAAATTAAAGACATGAAATTAATTGATTCAATAGAATAAAATCAATTAAAAAAATGACAATTCTATCTGATTCAAATTCTCAACAGATTAAGCTTCAAAAATTTAACAATCGATCTATAAATGGAAAAGTTCCTCGAAAAAAGAAGAAACACAACATTCATTGGACGCGGCAAAGATATGGATTTTAGTAAATCAAACTCTGAATTCAAACCCTCTTTATATAATTTCTCTTTTTTTAACGTTTCACTCTTAACATTGTAACTAGTTTTTAATATTCTTCCTCGTATGGTTTCAAAGCTCATATATTCACTCTCGGATAGATCAGATGGTTTGGTCCTTTGCATTACAGATTCAGATATCTAAGAGTAATCCTAAAAGTTGAAAGAGAGAAATAAAAAAAATATTACATGACAAAGAATACATTTTCCTTGTCGTTTCCTCTAGTCCAACAATTTTGTTTAGATATTTATTTTATGAGATGGACGAGTATGAGAAGGTGTATAAAAATATGGTGTTCTCCCCTCTTTGCATATTGGAAGAGGGAAATGGCGTGATGGTGTGTAATTTTTTTTCCAATTTGATTTCAAATATTTTTTGCAATGTTTTATAGATTCATACAATACAATAAAACATATACTATACAATTAGTTATTTGGAAGAAATTTCTGTACACCAACCGTCGTCATCGATGCTGGGCCTCGTAGTCAAGGATCTCATTAGAATGAGACGATCAGGCTTACCGGTACGTTTTTTTTTTCAAGAATATATATGATTGAAGTCATAGGTAGCTTTATACCTTGAGAAAATTAGACAGACAATATATCTACTCGTATGTCAATCGAAAGGAGTAGCACAGCGCGAGATTCGAACAGGCAATCTTCCATACGAAAGTCCAGTGCGTTACTACGCGGCCATGTATCGTATATCAATAAACCTTTTTATTTTTTTACCTGGCGAGTTTATTGCCATGTGGCAATCTCTTCCAACCAAAATGATGTTTTCATCTAGAGGGAAAGGATAAATAAGTAAATAAACAAATATTTTTTTATGTTACATCAGTAATTAAGCCCGACATAATCTGTTAGGAAACTAACATCTTTCAAACTAGGCTACAGAGGTCGTACTGACAGATAAATAAAATGAACTGTATTAGTAACCACACCTCAACTCTCACCCCATCAATATTATAACGCGCAATACCGCGGGGTCAAGACCATGTTTCGCACCAAGGAGTCTGAACAATAAGCCACTGGACCACTTTCTAATCAAATCTATTCCGTTTCGCTTGCCAATTTATTCGCTAATTAATATTTTGGGGTCTTCGAACTCGTAGGATCAATTCGTCTTTGTGTATATCAGGCTGTTGGGTATTAACAAGTTCTGATTTATATCAAAGGGAAGCGAAAAATGTATTGAATATTTATTTTAAGCTTCGATAATGACAATGGAATGATAATTTAGAACATCCGTGGCGTTTCGTGAGCAATTGTAACCCCAAGACGCCCTTCCTACATAAAACAGCTTTCAAACAGAAACATAGAGCTTGGAAAATATTTGTAGAAGCAAGAAAAGGAAATAGTGATGAAGCATTGGAAATACATTTTTTGGAGTGTCAATGTATGAAAGAAGATGAAATAAAAGATGAAATAAATTTTAAGTAAGATGAAGAAATGACATTCAAGATGGTTTGGACCTATGGAGAGAATTAATGATGAAATAATGACTAAGCGAATACACTAGGCAAATATAAGGCCGAAGAGGTGTTGGCAGGAGGCAAATCTGACAAAAAATGTGACTTTTTTACACAAAATCACGACGTAAGTGTTATTTTGAAATGTCTAAGAGTGAAAAATTACTGCACCTGATCATTCAAGGCAAAATAGAGGGTCAAAGAGGTGTTGGTAGGAGGCAAATCTCCTGGCTCCGCAATATACGTGACTGGACTGGCATACGGGACGTTGGAGATCTTTTTCGGGCTGCCGGGGACAAAGATGTCTACTCTCCGGTGATATTCAACGTTGAGGGGACCTGACATGACACTGGGAAGAAGAAGAATACACTAGTCAGAAGTGTAAGGTGTGCGTGGAAGAGGTAGATCGATAAAAACGTGGCTGAACCAAATGTACCAGATTATGAAAGAACGTAAAGTGAGAAGTATGAGCAATAGTAGATTGTGCATGACGAGATGAATTAATGTGGAGGACGTGAATTTTGAATGTTTGGATATAAAAGTTTAGAGATATGTTATCTTAACCTACCCCACAAGGTACACGGCGTGATGGTATGAGTATAAAAATACTAAAATAAGCTCCACCATGTTAATTCGTTCCAATTTGAAAGAATCAACTCACGATGGAATACTGGAGATTGAGGGTAAAGGCACTCTCATTTTACGTTTCACATTCAAATACATACCATCAGATTAGGATACGTTCCTTTAAGGAAAGGCAGAGATGTCTGAGCGCCTAGCTCGAGATTCGAACCTAGTATTACTAACATTAAAATATTACAAAATTAATATGAACAAGGTGAGTAAATATTTATGAGTTCCGTATCTCAATTAACGTGGATTTTAATATTATGAAATGTATCTTCCTATATAAATAAGTTTCTTGTCTCAATTTGTGCGATTTCAATTTAGGTTCATTTTTTGGAACGTAGCTACCGTGTAAATCAAAGGATAACATTTATTTCAAATAAAAGAGTTTGCTTACGATTGCAGTACATTTCAAACATTATAAGTGATTCGTGATTCCCATCTAACTACACAAACTGAATACACAGCATCGTTCATTAAGATAAGCGATCATTAAGGATAATTGTACTGGAGGGTTAATACGATTACATACCCCTAGTCATTTTTATAACTGCCTGAAATGAATAGTTATTACACATAATGTGCCCATGAATTTACTACTCCAATGATAAAAAAATACCCCTCTAATACCTGGCCTTGGGATAAAAGTGGGTAGGATTATTACACTACCTTAATTGTTTGCTTTACTAGAAGTACTCTGAAAAGCCTGAAACGTGATACTGAAAATGAAATATTGAAATATGTTACAAATGGAATGTAGCAATTTGTATATCACCATAGTTCAGTGTGTTACATATGTTATAAGTTTATTCATTCAAATGTATGTATTTATTGGAGGAGACATAATTATTTCGTATTTTACTCCTTGTAGTTTCTGTCGTTGAATTGTTTCAGTTTTAACGTTTTGATCCACTGAAATAATAATATTAATTCAAGAGCAATTTTTACAGTGTTGTTTTGAACACATTCCCTCCTTAAGGCTGCTCTAAATCGTAATTCGAACCTTTTTTACTATCAGAATAAAAATAACAACAAGTTGAGTGTAAGTATAGGAAGATGCTGGCTACGGCCATAAGATTAGGAACTTCCCCGTTTCTC
The DNA here is from genome assembly GCA_949825065.1 of Odontocerum albicorne. Lineage (NCBI taxonomy): Eukaryota > Metazoa > Arthropoda > Insecta > Trichoptera > Odontoceridae > Odontocerum > Odontocerum albicorne. The sequence goes on from OX463851.1 coordinate 34,353,318, forward strand.
TGCATGCTAAGGAAAACTTTTTGAGATTTGATGAGAAACCGCAGAAAATGAACTTCTATATAAAACTTTTGAAAATATGCTGATGTACAATATAATAGTTACATATTTGACTTTAGGCGTAGAGGAGTGTTTCAATAACATCAAATATTTTGATAGGACCTCCCAAAAAAGGTCTTCTTTAAGTGCTTTCTAAACTGCACACTTCACTCATATACGTATATTTAACACTTTTTGAGGCAGACAATATATTAACTGAAATTACGTCATGAATTCTGTTATTTTATGACTAATTAATAAAACTATTTATTTTTGGTTCTATTTGACATAATAAACAATAAAAAGATGGACCCAATTGAAATATTACTCTATAAAACGAACCAGAATAAAAAATAAAGATTATCAAATCATTATACTCGTATATTATGTTATAATAATATTACTTTTGTAATAAATGCTAACGATTTCTCAATATCGTTCTAAAATCCATTGAAAAATATTAATACACCATGAGATCTCTCTTTATTAACTTGGTCTCTTATTACAGTAAGAAATAAGAAGCCAAATCTAAAATATTTGGTCTGAAATAATAAATGCATTAAATTAGACAATAAGGTCTTAATTTACAAAGCATGTGTGAGACCAATAATTATACAATAAGGTCTTAATTTACAAAGCATATGTGAGACCAATAATTAGACAATAAGGTCTTAATTTACAAAGCATGTGTGAGACTAATAATTAGACAATAAGGTCTTAACTTACAAAGCATGTGTGAGACCAATAATTAGACAATAAGGTATTTATTTACAAAACATGTGTGAGACCAATAATAAGACAATAAGGTCTTTATTTACAAAGCATGTGTGAGACCAATAATTAGACAATAAAGTCTTAATTTACAAAGCATGTGTGAGACCAATAATTAGATAATAAGGTCTTAATTTACAAAACATGTGTAAGACCAATAATTAAACAATAAGGTCTTAATTTACAAAGCATGTGTGAGACCAATAATTAGACTATAAGGTCATTATTTACAAAACATGTGTGAGACCAATAATTAGACAATAAGGTCTTAATTTACAAAGCATGTGTGAGACCAATAATTAGAAAATAAGGTCTTTATTTACAAAGCATGTGTGAGACCAATAATTAGACAATAAGGTCTTAATTTACAAAGCATGTGTAAGACCAATAATTAGACAATTATGTCTTAATTTATAAAGCACGTGTGAGACCAATAATTAGATAATAAGTTCTTAATTTACAAAGCATGTGTAAGACCAATAATTAGACAATAAGATCTTAATGTACAAAGCATGTGTGAGATCAATAATTAGACAATAAGGTCTTAATTTACAAAGCATGTGTGAGACCAATAATTAGACAATAAGGTCCTAATTTACAAAGCATGTGTGAGACCAATAATAAGACAATAAGGTCTTAATTTACAAAGCATGTGTGAGACCAATAATTAGACTATAAGGTCATTACTAACAAAGCATGTGTGAGACCAATAATAAGACAATAAGGTCTTAATTAACAAAGCATGTGTGAGACCAATAATGGCTCGTAGAATAAAGTCTAGTGCAGATACAACAAAAACAAAAAATAGGATCAAAATAAGTTAAATGAAAAGTTTCAGAACTATTGCAGGTAAAGCACTTAGAGATGGAGATATAATCTTTCGTGTCTGAGATATATGTGAGTAGAAAATATTGTAAGGTAGGATAGGAATTGCAAAAGACACGTAGAAAGGATGGATAGCACAAAAGTTCTCATAACACAAGGCAATGGATGAAACATCTGCAGGCAACCGAACCCTGAAGATCTCCAAAAACAATACAGGATGGCTGAAGTCAACATCTGAAGAAAGGCAGTCCTAATGACAGTAGACACAGGTCTAACTTAAAAGAAAAAAAATTATCCTTTTGTATCCTAATTTCCACATCTCAATCTACTATATGGAGATCAGTCGAAAAATACATTATTTATTTAACACTTTTATTGCAAATACAATCTGGCGGGATTTTTGCCAGGCGGCAATCTCTTCCAACCAACCAGACAAAAGTAAATGAAACAAGTTACGTGGTCGCATAAACCATTCAAATTACTATCCATCCCCACGAAATCCATAAACATATACGTGAGCACATACCCACTAACCCCACAAAGACAGACAATAACCCGAACAATCTTTTTCATATAAAGTGAGATATCATCAATCAAAAGGAAAGGAAGGGATGGTGGAGAGGAAAGGAAAAGAAAAATCAGGAATGAAACACGTTATTTTACTGACTAGAAATTAAGAGGTTTTTCAGTCGCTTCTTAAAGCATGCCAAGGACGGAGCGAGTCTTATATTGGTTTGTAACTGACTCCAGAGTCTCACTGCATGGACAGTAAAGGACGACGTAAAGAAAGAGAACTGGAAAGGCCAATAAACAATCTCTGTTTGAACGTAGCGCTTATCCATGAGCGCAGTGATAATCCTTTATTTAGGGTCGTAAAGAATGTGGCCAAGTTATCTCATTTTTAACAATTATAATAACAATAGTTTGATAATAATAACAAATACAGTTTGATAATTATAGCAAATTCTTTACTTATTTATTTAACGGTTCATATTAAATACAATCTAGCGGGTTTATGCAAGGTGGCAATCTCTTCCAACCAATCATATGTACAGGAAAGTACCACGCAATACAAGCCATATAAGATTAAATAAATTAAACAAGAAATTATTACACAATCATTCATTAGTTTTTAACCATTAAAATTATTTGAATTAGTGATTTCAATTTATGAAGAACGTGACTGGGGAATAACATTATCTTCGGTTCCATTATTGGTGCTTTTGGGTTTAGAACCACTGAAGCAGGCACGGAACTCGCAGTAATGTATCACATAACACCACTTTTATATTCTTAAAATACACATCTCAATTTCGTGGCATTTAACAAAAACTGCAACTTAAAATCTTAATTCGAAATTGAACCTGAAATTAAAATAAATCAGGGATTAATATTATTAATAGAACCTCATAAGGTCATATCGGTAGAAAAGGGAAGAAAAGGAATTTTTAAAAAATGATATAATTTCAAATAAAATAAATCTTTATGTGTATTTATGAAAGTTTTTTTATAGTATTTGAAATCGTTTTTTTCCGTAAGGCAAAATATTTCGTTTAATATACGTATCCTTCTTTGAAAATATCTAACGATCTGAAAATTTCATGAAAGGGAAAAGTTTCAGTAAAGGATTAAATGTGATGAAACTCTGAAGAATATTGGTAAAGGATTAAATGAAATTATAATTAAAGTAAGGATATCCATCGAACACAGAAATGCTCTTAATCAAATACCATCTTAAAAGTAAACGCGAAAGTTAAATGAAACAATATTGTTAAAGCGTAAGGTAATCTGTAAGGCATTTATGCATGGTTCGTTAACCATCGGTATGTTAAATAATAATTATACTAAATAGGGCAATCTTCAAAGCGCCGTTTAAAGAGACGACTATTCAAGGATACTCGAGGATCGAACCCAGTATTATTGGTTTTTTTAAATATTACAAAGTAAATATATGTAAGTTGAGTGTAAGGATAGGAAGGTAATGACAGCGGCTAAAATATTAAGAATTTCTCAGCATTTATATTTGTTTCGAAAACCGCAAATGTAAGTGTCTGTCGTCCATTCGTTCAACATGTCGAAACTATCTCAACGTGCTCTTTGTTACCCCTTTAATACATCAGTTTTAAGCTCACATTTATCTTAAATATTATAATTTGTACATATATACAATCACACCATTTCCCCGTTGATGTAGGCAGATAGGAAAGAGCACCAGAGTTTCCTAATTCGACGCACAACATTCACCTCTTTTAGATCTATATACCTCATACGACTTTCTTTCCCTCACATTTGCACTATCTATTTTTTTGTTAGCCTTTTTCATTAATTCGTTCTACATGCCCAAACCATTTAAACGAGTAGTGTTCTTTTTCAAAATTACTTATTAGCCTTAAGTTTAAATTCATCATAAAGTCATACATTGTTTTTCCGTTTATTCTTCTCAGTACGCACATTACTAAAGGATCTTTCAAATTGAGAAGTTTTTTAATTCAATTTTTTATAGTTCTTGAATAAAACACACAATTTAGTTTGGTTTCAAAAACCTTTTTATTGGTCATTGAAGTATAATGTATGACATAAAAACACAAAAAAAACTATATCCGCCAAATGTCCTCTTGCAGCTCCACAGACGTCCACTCTTTTGTCAAAATTTTCGATGACATTTTGGCATAATTGCGGTTTTAACTTACCAATAACGCGAATAATTTCGTCCTTCAGCTCAGGAATTGATTGGAGGTCATTCTTATAGACCTGGCTTTTCACGTAACCCCAGAGAAAATAATACAACGGTGTCAGATCACATGATCTTGGTGGTCAATGAACATCACCGTTTCCGGAGATTACAATACATAAAATAATTCAACAATTTGAACGCGTTGTTGTATTGTATACGACTCCATTTTTATAAATGTCATACATTACACCTCTCAAATGTCACAAGACTCAGGCAAGTTCATAACGCCATCTGTGTTTTATCCAAGATTTAAAAAAAAACGCTCAGTTTGAAAGACCCTTTACAATATTTAGTCGGCTCCTTTTAATATTTTTCTACGTCCATATTTAATTTCCGTACATCAACGGCAGTACTAAAAAAAGTCTCAGGACTGTCATGTATGCAGATTTTATATAATGTGGTTCGAGTAAATATGTTTGTCTTTATATATTATAATCTTCAGTAATTGTTAAAAAAAAATTGAATATACAAGGGTCATCCAGAAACTAAGGTTACAAGGGTTCCTGAGGCTGGGGATTTTTTTTGTTTCAAATTTGGTGCACCTGGCGTATATAGGGGATCCTAACGGCCAGTTTGTTTGTGGGTGTGTCACTACACCCCAACAGTTTATCAACGATTAGGAGGTTGAGGAAGCTGTGAAGAAGTGGCTGAAATAGCTGGCGGCGGAGGTCTATGACACTGGCATACAAAAGCTGGTGCCCCGACTACAGAAATGTCTCGATCTCGACGGCAATTACGTTGAAAAATAGTTTAAGATATTTGTGAACTATTCTGTGAATTTCAATTAAATACAAGCATTTTTCGATCCTACATAAATGTTGTAACCTTACTTTCTGGATGACCCTCGTAGATTAAGGAAATTTGAAAAGACCTAGGAAATATAGATTTAATAATGTTCACTAAGTTTTTCTTGATTAAGCGGTCAATGGTTGATTTATACCTCTGTAAACTATGCCTTTTATAAGCAAGAATTTACTAAATAAGTTAATATAGTTCTGAAGGATAATATTTCAGGTTTGTCAAATAGTTTATTTTCTATTCATTAAACTTGACGTCTACCCTAAATTTGAAATTCTTCGATCGTTGATCTTTCTCTCTCACTTTTGGCTATTTTAGCCTGCCTAACGCAAGGATCAATATCAGAGGCATAACACAGATAAATAAATGGGGTCGACACTGTTTAATATTCTAGGCAAAACATTCCGTCTGCCCGGGTTCAAATCTCGACAGCTAATTGACTGGTTGACTATCAGACCTTGTATAGTTTGAATTGAATCAATCACTAAGTGTTAGACATGCACCTTAAATTAATGCGGTTAGAGTATTTGTTTAACTAAAAAGTACTCGTATTTCAGAAAAAAGTATATCGAAATTTTTTTATTGGCAGGATGAATATTTGATATTGAATCATGCAATTACATGAAGATGTCCTAGTTCGGTTAGTAAGACACCTGTTTTCCGATCCGTAGGTTGTGGGCTCGATTCTCGTTGGTCTCCATTGTTATTAATTGTGTTGATTTGATTATCTCTTTAGGCCTGATTAACATATTTCTTTTAATTTAATGAGACGTGTATTCTACAATGATAATCTAAACTTGAAACTTCGACAACGGTTAGTCGAATGCTACGTTTGGTCAGTGTTATTACATGGAGTGGAATCATCGACCCTCAAATTTGGTAGTATGAACCGACTGGAAGCATTCGAAATGTGGATGCACCGGAGAATGCTACGGATACCTTGGAGGGATATGGTCAGCAACACAAGGGTTCTTCAAGATCCAAAGTTGATAGAGAGTTGCTGACTAATATTAAAATCCGAAAGGTTTGATATTTCGGTCATGTATTTAAAGGAGAAAAATACAAATTACTGCACCTGATCATCCAAGGCAAAATAGAGGGTCGAAGAGGTGTTGGCACGAGGCAAATCTCCTGGCTCCGCAATATATGTGATTGGACTGGTATAAGGAGCGTTGGCGATCTTTTTCGGGATGCCAGGGACAAAGATGCTTACTTTCAGGTGATATTCAACGTTGGATGAAGCTGACATGACACTAGGAAGAAAAAGAACATCTTTCTGGTTGGTTGTAAAAGATTATTACATGACAATACCCATTGGGTTGTACTGTATACAACGAAAAAGATGATACGTTTGATGATAAAAACGAAAATTATTTCCACTATTTTTAATATACTCGTATTTTTAGTATATTTCACTTTTATCAATACGAATGCAATTAACGTATAATGATAAATTTGGAGAAAAAAAATTCTAACTAACATTATTTGTTGTGTGCATCATAAATTTTGTGGATACTGATAACAGCTTCACTATGTAAGATCTTAATCCTTAATTTATACACCGATGTAAAGACTCATTTTGTGGATAACTATAACAGCGTCAATATGCAAGGCATCACTCATCAATTCATTCATCGAGGTGAAGTCTCATTGTGTGGATATTGAGAACAATTTCATTATGCAAGGCCTCAATTCTCTATTTATCCAACGATATTTTTGGATACCGAGAACAGCTTTACTTTGCAATATCTCAATCCTCAATTTATCCATCGAGATAAAGATTAATTTTGTAGATATCGAGTAAAGAACGAATTCACTGTACAAGGGGCTAATCCTCAATTTATCCACTGAGATATGGACTCATTTTGTGAATAACGAGAATAGTGTCACTATGCAAATCCTCAATCCTCAATGTATTTATCGAGTTACAACCTTATTTTGTGGATATCAAGAAAAGCTTCACTATGCATTTTGTGGATATCGAGTACAGATTCACTGTACAAGGCCTAAATCGTCAATGTATCCACCAAGATATTGATTCATTTTGTGGATACCAAGAACAGCGTCACTATGCAAGGCCTCAATCCTCAATTTATTCATCGAGGTAAATACTCATTTTGTGGATATAAAGAACAGATTCCTGTACAAAGCTTCAATTTATCCATCGAGATCTAGATTCAATTTGTGGATGTTGAAAAAATACTAACTACACAAGGCTCAATCCTAAATTTATTCACCGAGGATTCATACAACCGTGTTACTAAGCAATACCTTTGACGGAATGGTATTATTCCTTAATCATAAATATAAAATATTTTTTTCTGAATACTTTAACTCTCAACTGAAACATTAACATTCTAATTCCTACTTCACATCAATTCCACATCATACATTCTACATCTGCATCAGTCATTTATTCACATGTCTATGTAGACCATCAAAAACTCCGACTCCTGGCGCTCCAACATGTCAATGAGTCTCCTAGATATATTTTTTTAAATTTGAATTATGAATGAATTTTTCTGTACTTCTTCAAGTACTTATATTTCTGTACTTCTTCAAGTATTATATATATATTACTTATATGGAAAGTTTTCTAAACGCCACTGTTGGGAAAGCAATTTGCTAATGTGTTCAATATTACCGCTGAAAACTTACGAATGAGTAATGACTTCCATGCCAAAATCTTAGGACTCCGTTGTGAAGATCGTTTATTGAAAAACAGATAAGGAATAGTAATGAACTGATTACCTCCACCTTCAAAACTCTGCTAGAGGTCGAATTTCATTACATCATACATATAGCACATACATAGTCATGAATATTATAAGAATAATAAAAATATTATTTATATAGCATCATTAAGGGAGCACATCTCCTCATAGGCAGTACCAACTCAAGAATCGAGACTACAAATATTAAGAGTTAAAAAAAATTATAAAGTACGAGTAGTTGTTAAGATAGGAAAATGATAATTGTTGAAATTAAATCGTGTACTTCTCCGCATCTAACATGTATAGTATATGTTTATTTAATTTATTTTTTATTTATTTACACATGACAAAAAATATACATAATTTTCGAAAAAAACAACAGGTAATTTAATTTGGACATACAATTTTAATGGATCTGGATTTGTTGCCTTTCATTTGTCGTGTCCCCAGTAAACTAGGCTTTTGCTTGTATCTCACATATAAAAACATATTTGATAAAAAAATCGATGATAACATACTAAGAGAAGACGAACTACAAATAAATAGAGGTAAAGATTCATTTTGTGGATATCGAGAACAATTTCACTATGCAAGGCATCAATTCTCAATTTATCCACCGAGATATAGATTTTTTTGGAGAACAGCCTCACTTTGCAATGTCTCAATTCTCAAATTTTTCATAGAGATAAAAACTCATTTTGTAGATATCGAGAACGAATTCGCTATACAAGGGCCCATCCTCAATTTATTCACCGATATATGGATTAATTTTGTTAAGACCGAGAGTACCATACAATGATTTAATCCTCAATTTATTTATCGAGCTAAAGATTCATTTTTGGGATATCGAGAACAGATTCCTTATACAAGGCCTTAATCTATTCACCAAAATCTACATTCATTTTATGGATATCGTGAAAAAAATTACTTGCTCAATCCTTAATTTATTAAACGAATTTAAGACTCGTGTTGTGGATATCAAACAGATTCACTATAAAACCCTTCAATCGTCAATTTATCCACCAAGATACAGATTCATTTTGTGGATACCGAGAACACCGTCAATGTGCTTCAATCCTCAATTTATTCACCGAGGTAAATATGCATTTTTTGAGATATCGAGAACAGATTCCTTATACAACGCCTCAATTTATCCACCGAGAACTAATACATAGGTGTTTATATATATATATATATATATATATATATATATATATATATATATATATATATATATATATATATATATATATATATATATATATATATATATATATATATATATATATATATATATATATATATATATATATATATATATATATATATATATATATATATATATATATATATATATATATATATATATATATATATATATATATATATATATATATATATATATATATATATATATATATATATATATATATATATATATATATATATATATATATATATATATATATATATATATATATATATATATATATATATATATATATATATATATATATATATAAATATATATATATTTATATATATTTATAAACATAAAATATAAAAATATTTAAATTAATAAATATAAATAAATAAATACGGGTTTATTGATAGCGACATACCATATGTACATAATACATTTAAATATATTTCAATAACACATAAATTGCAGAGAATACATTAAAAACAGAAGCTATCAAAAGGTCTGGTCTGGGCTCATCTAATAACACCCCCCCGGTCAAGATACACCCCACCAATACAGGGCGAGCCCAGCCACGGGGACACCAGATGTTTTTCAGCCCACACCCTTGAACATGTAGAATAAGAAGAAAAAAAAAACACAGAAAATAAATAGATGACAAAAAGTACATTCAAGAGAGAAGACATTAAAAGGTCCGGGCTCATCCCACAAACATTCCCCCAGAGATACATCCCACCAATGTAGGGCGAGCCCGACCGCAAGGGCATCGGGGGGGCTTCCAGCCCACACCCCCGCATATCTAGATTTAAAAAAGCTTATGGCAGAAAACAAAATAAAAAGTAAACCCACATTTACCACCTCAGGTTAACTGTCAGCAAGAACGAAAAAAAGAAAAGCCTCAAAGGAGTCCAAATTTTATAATATAAAAGTAAAATGACATATTTAAAGATAACAACGTCTACATAACATATACCTGTTAACCCTTTCACTGAATTCTTCCCTTAATTCTTCCACCTCTTTAGTCTTGTTAAAATTATTGTAAGAAAACTATATATTATAATTGCCTTTTATTTTTATTTGTATTCATTACTAAACACTTATATATAGTATATAAAAAAAAAACTGTTTTTCTCAAATTATAAATATAGATGTCATGGTAACACAATGAGCTTTATATTGAATGTTACATATGTATTCAGTGATACATGAATATGTGAAACCAAAATAAATAAAAAAGAATTATTACAATATTTTGTATGTGAAACGAAACGGAATCAATAAAGTACATTTATGATTAATACAGTAATTACTTATTGGAGCTAATGGCTGTCATGCTACATGAAACACGAGCGTGTGAAACCGAAATGTACTCATGTAAATCGCACCATCAATGCATAACTGTCACGAGTCGAAATACATTTTTTTTGAAGAAAATTAAATTTGTAAGATTATGTAAGAGTAGACCACATCAGTAGCCTATTTGGTAGGACATAATTAAAAACTCATCATTATTTTTAATTAACGTTCGTTTGCTCGAGTAATATTTTCCCTAGATCGATTTTTATCTGCCTCAAAGTATTAATCTATGGGGGACGTGTGCAGCTTTAGGATTCACTTCAAAACAACCCTTTTTGGGAAGTCTTATAAAAGTTGATTACTGTATATGAAATCTACACACATATGTTACACTACACTCTACCTAAGCCAAGTGTGTTACTACCACATATTGAAAGTTTTTTTTATTTAACCTGGCGAGTGTATTGCCATGTGGCAATCTCTTCCAACCAACCAGAAAGATGTTTAAATGGGCCCTAAGTGAAAACCAGACTGGAATCCCATTTAAAAAAAATTGGGTTCCAGCAGGGATCGAATCCGCAACCCCCGGATAGGCAGACAAGCGTCTTACCACCAGGCCACGGAGGTCGTCATTGTCTTTGTAGTTTGTCTTTTCTGCGGTTTTCTTCCTTAATATATAGTTATAAACTTATCCTGATGAAAAATTGTCTTTTAGTCTTTTCTCCGTTTTGTTAGAGATTGAACTTTTTTATTTTCTCTTTTTACGTTACACTCATTCTAGGGTTGTATGTGTATCATATATGTGTGTGAGTGTGCATTTGTTTTTGACAATTATGATACATATGTGTTGAGTTTAACGGATTATGTAATATAATAAACTTTTAATTTATTTTTTTGTTACGTGTACGAGGGAGTGGGCTGGAAAACATCTGATGTTCTCAAGGCCGGACTCGCTCTCTATTGATGGGGGTGTATCTCGACTGGGGGATGTTATGAAATTAGCCTATCTAGCTTCTCTTTTAAATGTATGTTCTTTAAATAAATAATAAATAAATGTCGGTTTTTTGACAGCAACATAGTTTGTACAAAATATATTTAAATAACACTTCTGAAACACATGAATTGCAGATAATACATTAAATACAGAAGCTATCAAAAGATCTGGGCTCATCTAATAACATCCACTCGGCCAAGATACACCCCACCAATATAGGGCGAACCCAGCCACGGGAACACCAGATGTTTTTCAGCCCACACCCTTGATACTTTACCATTACTTAGAGATGTATATTTAATTTCAAAATATTTGAGAAATAAATAATAATAAATAATATATACGAGTAGGTTTATTGATAGCAACATAATCTGTACATAATACATTTAAATATACTTCAAGAACACATAAATTGCAGAGAATACATTAAAGATAGAAGTTATCAAAAAGTCCGGACTCATCTATTAACATCCCCCCGGCCAATATACACACCACCAATATAGGGCGAGCTCAGCCACGGGGACACCAGATGTTTTTCAGTCCACACCCTTGATACTTTACTAGAATAATAAGAAGAGAAAAAAACACAGAAAATAAATAGATGGCAGAAAAATAAATGTGCATATCATATTATTTATTATTTATAGATGCCAGTAAGTTTCTGATCTAATGGCCACAGCCACTATCTTCATATCTTTACTATATATTTTTTTGTAATATTTTTAATGTCTATTAAAGTGGATTCGAATCCCAATTTAGAACAACCTCTAGGAGAATCTTTTTTCTAAACAGCGGTATATATATATTGTATTTTATTATGATTAACATTTGCCACCCTGTGATGTATAGTGAGTGACCAGGATTTATATTTCATTTGATTATTCGACGTTTTAATACATAATAAAATGATTTGCATAGCTAATTACCAAAAATAACCTAGCAGATTTTACATAATTTTCATTTAAAATATTTATTTTTCACTGGACGCTTAGCGTCCAGCACCGTGGCTGACGGATTCTTTTAGCACAGTTAGGCAAGTGTTAAGACGCTTGACTTCCATAAGGGGGTATCTGGTTCGATTACTGACCATAAATGTTCCAAATCTTGTAAAATAGTTCGTCTTGTAACAATACTCACATGCACCAAATACGTATGTGAGTGTTTTTGCCTCTCTACGTACGTAGTGCTGTGAACATCATCATCGGATTTATTTTTGAAGGATAAACTCCAAGGCAGAAGTTAAGGAGGAAAAAATATTTCCTGGTTGAAGAACTTATGGAAATATTTGAATATCGGTACCGTATTTTTCTTCCAGCTGCTGCCCCAAAGGACAAGCTAGCCATGATAATCGGCAGCCTCCGAAGATGAGAGGAACATAAAATAAGAATAAAGTATATCCATCGTATTTTAGTCTAGATTAAAATAATTAGTTGTGTAGATTTTTTTCATACCAGTCATTAATTTGATATTTCAATAAAATGTGTGACATTTTACGAAATATTTGGAGTTGTAATTTTATTATACATGTGCGATATGAAATACGACAGTGCTGGTGTAACTCGTGCGAAAAAAGGACACAAAAAATACCTTTAAAGTCCTACATGTTTATACGAAATAAAATCACTGTTCAGGATGATTATCCTGAAGGACGTATTTTATAAATTCGTCCTGTATATGTATTTTCAAAATGATAACAAGTAACATATATTGGTTCGCCTTTATATCGGAAAACTTATAGGTATTACTGACAAATTCTTTGAAAATTTCTATAGAAAAAAATATTAACAGATCATACCAGATACACCGTTTTATAAAATACACATTTGAATTTTTTTTTCTATGTTAAAAACGAAATATTTATGAAATATTTATTTTTCTTGCTAAATTTAGTCTTTTGTGTCTAAAATATAATTTTTTTACGAATGCAATCATGCGTTGTATATTTTTGATTTTATATTCATGGTACCCATATTTTTAAAAACGTATTTTTTAGTAAAATTTCGATTGAAATTAGTTTGAGAATCACATAAATGATTATCTCATAAGTTAGTAATGTGGTGATACTTACAATAATAACACATCATAAATTATTTTATAAGTTTATTGTTTTACGCATGAGCATTTGTTATTGTACGTATCATCATTTATTGTTTTAACACAACATTTATTGTTGTACAACAATAACGAAAGATCACTGAATGTAATTGTGTGGATATATAGCACTTACAACACATACTTGTTCGTCCGAACATCAGGACTATATGCTCTGGGCAGGATCTGATTGATGCGAATACTAGGGCGATCTCTGTTGCTCCTTACTAAAAACAGGCATAATTGATGGTCTGAACACGGAAATAAATTATTGCTTAGCAAATGATCATTTGATGTTATTCATATCATCATTTATTGCTTAACACGTGATCATTGGATGTTGTAAACATCATAATTTATTGCCCTAAAGGGGATCATTTATTGATGTAGGCATAATCATTTAATACTGTATACAACATCATTAATTGCTTTACACGTGGTCATTTGATGTTGTACACATCATCAATTATTGCTTTACAAAGTCAGTTGATGTTGTACACGTCATAATTTATTACTTTACAAGTTATCAATTAATGTTTTAAAATTATCACTCGATGGTGCACACATCATTATTTGTTGCCTTTAACATGATTATTTCATGTTATACATGTAATCATTTATTGATTTACACATTATTATATGATGTTTTATGTACCAAGGTTTCAATCTTTTTTTTTTTAATTAAGGTTCGTTTAAATATCTTTCTGGATGGCTAGAAAACATTGCCACGTTGTACTGCATACAACGAAAGTATAACACAATATAATATATCATTTATGTTCATTGTGCTTGGGTGCCCACCAACCTAACATTATAAAAAACGTAACAAGTTAATTTACGCAGCTATGAGATTGACATAATATTATATGGTATATGCATGTGAAAAGAATTATTATTCAACATGTTGAAGCGTTACAAATTACTATTTTATTTAGTTTTATGGTCATTGCAAAAATTTAAATGTTATTTATGGCTAGTATCTAAGGTAAGTAATTCTTATTAAAATGCTGATGATGTATTGAAATATTAGGGTTGATGCTCAAATTATTACCGTTTTAAAAGTGCTTTTTTGCAAATTATGTTAATGGTTGTCTCCAACATTTTTTTTTTCATTGCTTAAAAGGCTGGTTGATTGGAACAGATTACGGCCTGACAATAAGCTTGCCAAATTGTTTTCACAATGAAGTGGTAAATAAATTAATTATAAGGGACAATTGGCCTGATTTGGCCAGCTTCTTTTCGTCTTCGATCGAGTAACAACTCTTAGACTTAAATGAAAATTGGCAGTGAATAAAATGTTTATATTACATTACACTTTCGTTGTTTACAGTACAACCTGGCAGGTTTAATGCCATATGACAATATTTTCCTTCTGTTTTAACTCCAGGCCTTAAGTCACTTCATATGTATATCCTTCGATACATGTCATTTTCTTTCTCCCGTGATGTCGGACCGTCGCTACTATTATTCTCCTTGTCCTTGGTTCTTCAAATTCCAGTACGACACTTCTTAAGGGATTTCCAGGTTGTCCACGGAAGATCAGAGTCAGGTGGTAATCCTTTTACAGACAAAATCCACCCGCTCGGGCTAGATGTTCCAGTGAATGGATTTTGCCTGTAGAAGAATTGCCACTTGACTCCGAACTGCTTTGGAGTGGAAATATATCGCATTAAGTATATTATTGTATAGAAAACAGGGACACGATAAAATGAAAGTGCATTTTCAAATCGACACAATATTTAAGGTTAAATAATACTCAATTAATTGATAAATATAATTTAAATGAATTGTCATATTGGTGGAATGACAGTTGAAAAGTCGTTGTGTATAACAACTGGAACGACATTTAAAAATATTAAAAAAAACTTTTTGAATAATATTGTAAGGGTATCTGTCTTCCTTAATCTATTCTGTCAATAGAATAGTTTATTTAAACATCAAAACGTTTAAGTTTTAAATATCCTGAAATAAAATAAAAATTAAATATAAAGAAAAATTTAAAATTTTGCCGATGTGTTACAATTAAGTTTGCCGATGTGTTACAGATAAGTTTGCCGGTGTGTTACAATTAAGTTTGCTGATGTGTTACAATTAAGTTTGCCGGTGTGTTACAGTTAAGTTTGCCGGTGTGTTACAATTAAGTTTGCCGGTGTGTTACAATTAAGTTTGCCGGTGTGTTACAATTAAGTTTGCTGATGTGTTACAATTAAGTTTGCTGATGTGTTACAATTAAGTTTGCCGGTGTATTACAATTAAGTTTGCCGATGGGTTACAATTAAGAAGGAAAAGTCATTTAAAATAATTGTATGAGATTTTTTTATATTTCGTATTTTAATACGAAAAATTCAATATATCTCAACCAAATTTAAATAAAACCTCAAAAACGAAAGCGTCAATGTCAGGAAATAAGTTGAAGAAACCGAATCTCACAAATAAATTAGTTTATCAACTACCAATGCTGCCTCTTATTTTTGGAGAGATACATGACAATGATTGGCAAGAGATATATATTATAAATTAAGAAATATTTCAGATACATAAAACAACAAGTAAAAATTAAACAGTTATAAATAACCAAAGAACGTAACAAGTTTTACTAACTCATAATTTTTTTTCCTTCGGATTACGAGACTACACACACTGCCGATGAAAAAATATACGAGTAACACCAGTGGAACCTAAGAATCGCACTTGTAACCAACCTATAAAAGATAATTTCGTCTGAAGGAAGCCTCGATATTGGAGGAAGAAACACGTGTAGCGGAGATTAATGTTACAAGTAGAATAAAAAATCAATATTGTAATACGGAGTTCTAGTCGAATTCTTTGATAAGAAGGTTACTACAATCAAATAATGAAAAACACCAATGGACCTTGATAAGAAAACCCTGAGGCATTTTTAAGACCCTCCTCCCTCCCGCCGCCTTTAGTGAATATCCGAATTATATTTATACTCATTATTATTAATGCTTTTTGTTCCAAAGTGCCTGATATTTTTACGTTTCCGGCTGAAAGCGCACGAAAGCGCCCTTAAATTTGTGCGAATTGACTAAGTGAACTACAAATTCCTATCTAAATAATTTCGATATTTTACCAACCGTATATCATATAAGCTTGAATAGTATCACGATTCATCGTAAAGTAAAATATAGAATTGTATCGCATTATACTTTGTTGTATACAACACATCCAGGTGGGTTTATTGTTATGTGGCAATATCTTCAAACCAAACCTAAACATTTAAAAAAGGCACTCAGTGATATCGTTTCAATATATAACTAATAAATAATATCTAGTTTTGTATATTTTTTTAAATGTAAATTGGCTAAGATAATTAATTTTACCACGTTATTAAAATGCAAAACTTTTGCGATATACTTAATTTAAAGAAATGTCTTTTGTAAATAAATATATAATTAAAAACAATTCTTTATCATTAAACAATATGAACTCGGTTGCACTTACGTACATATGTAATATAAGGTGTTGTCAAAGTTTATTTAATTTATCTTGCAGATAGAATCGAAAACTTACATTTTCAGGTAATTTTAACAAGAGGGTGAGATTAATCTAATTCCGTACTGAAACTAGAAATCTTTATTGATGTAGAATATAACTGAAACGACTTAGAAAACAGGATATATCTTATTAAACGAATATTTTTTATAGTTATAAACTATAAACGACCATATTAATTTATTTACACACTGAAAGTATTAAGTTACTTAACATAAGGGGGTGTTCTACTAGTACTCTAGAAATTTGAAGAAATCGTTTTTTTTTGCATATTCTTAAAGTTTAGACCTTTAAAAATATGTTCTCAAAAGGAAATTTTAAAATTCTCTATATTTACGAAGTTATAACTATAAATGAGGCAGCAAATACGCCGCACCGAAATGACTCAGACAATAATCTCAAAACTTTAAACGTGCTTTTCTCGAAAACTACTTTTTTGACCTAGTCGACATAAAAACTCAAGTTCTATTCAACTAATTGCCTTTAAATTTAGTGTAAAACTTAAATAAATATTTTTATATCGTTCCTACCTTGAAAAATTGAAAATTATTTTTTTTTACTATTTTTTAAAAAATTTGAAAAAAAAGGGTTAAAACTTTTTTTTAGACAACCGCCATTTAACGATTTTTTTCTCTTTGGTACCAACTATAACGCCATTTTTATCAAAAAACTGTGTATGATTTTTATTTCGGATTTACGAAAGGGTTTAAATCATGTCCACCAGCTTATCCCCTTTTTTTACGATATAACAGCTGATAACATCTTGAATGTTTAATTTTTCGAAATTTACGCCTCTAGAGTAGAATACTCCTTCAATGTGATAGGTGGGTCGTCCAGAAAGTAAAGAACGTTTTGCCATAACTAAATAAAAACGAAAGATATCAACACACAACTTTATTTACAAAGTCACAGTACATACCTTACTTTATTTTTCAATGTAGTCGCCATAGCTGTCACGGCACTCATTGTAACGTGGAACCAATTTTTCAATTCCGATGTTATAATCTTCTACCGCCAAAGATTTGAGCAAGGGTGGCATATTCAGGTGCTGCGAGAAATAATAGAACGATGTGAGGAATACGAGCTCCCCCTGTACCTAGCCTTTGTGGACTACGAAAAGGCATTTGACTCAGTCAAAAAAGCTGCCATACTAGAAGCTCTAAAGACACAAGGTATTGATAGACCATACATTCAGTTGTTCAATAACATCTATAAGGATGCAACAGCAAAAATACATCTCCACAAATCCTCGGAAACCTTCCGAATCGATAAGGGAGTTCGTCAAGGAGACACTATTTCCCCAAAATTATTCACAGCTACACTTGAATACATATTTAAAAAACTAGAATGAGAAAATAAAGGGCTGGCGATTGATGGAAAATACCTGAGCCATTTGAGATTTGCAGACGATATCGTTATATTCTCACAAAACCCGAATGATCTTCAGCACCAACTGCGAGAATTGGCAGAGGTCAGCAAGGGAGTTGGTTTAAAAATGAATATTTCAAAAACCAAATATATGATGAACGGCTTTGCTACCCCAAAACCAATAAACGTAGATGGAAAGCCGCTAGAACTTGTCCAGGAATATGTGTATCTAGGCCAACTTATTTCCTTTGTAGGTGGCATATCGGAGGAAATAGCACGAAGGACAAAACTGGCGTGGAGCTCATTTGGACGTTTGAACAACATCTTCAAAAGTAATCTCCCAATATCCTTGAAGCGAAGGGTCTACAACCAGTGCATTCTTCCAGTACTTACGTATGGCTGCGAGACATGGACTCTCACAGTAAAGAACACGCAAAAGCTCCAGACCGCACAAAGGGGCATGGAGAGATGCATGTTAGGATATACTAAAAGATACCGTAAATGAAACACCTGGATTCGCAATATAACAAAGGTAGAAGACGACGACCGGAATCGATGACGTTCCGGCCGAACTAATTAAGGCAGCAGGAAAAGGAATCACAGATGCCCTGTTTAAAATGATACAGACAATATATAAGACCGGAAAGATACCAGAGGACTTCGAGAAATGCCTAATTGTCACATTACCAAAGAAGGCAGGTACGACAAAATGTGAGCAACACAGAACTCTTAGCCTAATATCCCATGCCTCAAAAATACTGACTAATATCATTCTAAAGAGAATTGAACCAAAAGTAGAGAACATCCTTTCCAGAGACCAGTATGGCTTCAGAAGAGGTGTGGGAACCAGAGAAGCAGTACTGTCTCTACGAATACTGCTAGAAAATAGAATAAGAAGAAACCAAAACACATACATCGCATTCATAGACCTGGAGAAAGCTTTTGACAAAGTAGAATGGAAAAGACTCTTCGAGATTTTGAAGAGAATTGATATCAAATACAGAGATAGACGTATAATCCAGGCGCTATACAAGAATGAGGCCGCTATAATCAGATGTGACGAAGACACAAAGAAAGCCAATATAAGACAAGGGGTAAGGCAGGGATGCTCTCTGTCACCTGTTCTTTTTAACGCCTATATACAGAGCGCGATTGACGACTTGAGAGAGAGAATGAGTCACAGAGAAGGTGTAAAGATACACGGGCAAAAGGTGGACATGATAAGGTTCGCTGACGATATTGCTATGGTTGCTGAAAGTGAAGAGGAACTACAAGAGGCCTTAACAACTATGGAAAGCATTCTTCAAAATAACTACAGTATGAAGATAAATAAAGACAAAACAAAGCTGCTGACTGTAGGCCGAGCGCAGCACCAGATGAGAATAGTGATGTCGGGTAAACCACTAAAGAACACCAAGGAGTTTGTCTACCTCGGGAGCAAAATAACATGGGACGGTCGGTCCAAGAGCGAGGTCGACAGCCGTATACATCAGGCTAGACTTGCATTTAATAAAAGGTCGAAAATAATAGAATCAAATAATATAGACCTTAAACTGAGAATACTCCTCATCAAGACCTATGTATGGAGTATCTAGATGTACGGCTGCGAGACATGGTGCCTATCCGAAAGAGATAGACGAAGACTAGAAGCTTTTGAGATGTGGTCCTATAGAAGACTATTAGGAATTTCCTGGAGATACCGCATCACAAATGAAGAGGTTCTCCAACGAATCGAAGGAGGAAGGCACCTGCTCAGGATCCTGTCCGAAAGGCGTGCAAGATGGATCGGGCATATAATACGACAAGAGGGCCTCTTGCATGCCATAATGGAGGGCATGACCGAGGGGACAAACTCTAGGGGACGCCCACGCCGAGAGTACCTGGAGGACCTGTTGGTGGACGTGCGCTGCTCAACATACACAGACTTAAAAAGAGCCGCACAGGACAGGGGGGAATGGAGGAGAAGAGTTCAAATTGCTGCAAACCAGTCTTAGGACTGTAACCACGGAAAAAGGAGAAGACGTTATAAAGGTGTGCAAAAGAATGAAGTGGCAATGGGCCGGACATGTAGTCAGAATGTCAGACTCCCGATGGACATCCGAAATAATCCAATGGTACCCAAGAGGCATAAAGAGGCCTAGAAGAAGACCGAAGGTACGCTGGATGGACGAAATCAGGAAGCATGGCAGAATCACGTGGCATCGGCGAGCAAAGGACCGAAATGTTTGGAGTCAACTTGGGGAGACCTTCATCCAGCAGTGGATCGACCCTGGTTGACAATGATGATGATGATGATATAGGTGTTAACTATTTATAAGAAATTAAATATTAAGATAATCTAGAATAAAAATTACATGAAGGATATTGAAATTAAATCAGCTTATAATTGTTATATAGAAATTAGATTAACTATTTAGATCTTAAGCAATAAACTTATTTTAATTTGTATATAGCCTTTGGCAAATATGTGGATTACTTTATCAAATGAATTAAAAAAATATATTTCATTCGTTTATCATTTTCAAAAAAACATTTTTTAAATAGTTTTGTATTTTAAGCACGTAGTAAAATTAATTATCTTCGCAAACTAATAAAAATAATGATATAAAATATAATTTTATACCTCGTTCATAAGTTCTTTATAAAAACAAGGCCGGTAAACGATGGCATTAGTCATGTTGCCTGTATTCACTCGCAAAATGTATATCAAGAGAGATATTTTGTTCATATTTATTTTTAAAAGGATAAAATACTAAATTAAAAAGGCAAATGCTTTATTTTCCTGAACTTCCAGTGTATTTTACTAAAGTATCTACATTGGTTAATTGGCTGGTTGGTTGGAAGAAATTGCTGTATAACAATAAGCCCGGCAGATTTACAATGTTTAACCATGTACACAAAATTATTCAAATAAAAAAAATTATGCATATCATACATGTCTTCACATCATTTCCCTGCTAAGTTACGCAGAAAATACAAGACGTCGGACTTTCCTATTATGGCATACATTTCTTTGGTATTTATTCATAACTTTTTTCTACATCTACATAAGTAGGTCATTAAAATTTCTAAATAATCATCCAACTGATAGAGGAAAAATTGATTTATTTCGAAACATTTTAAATTTGTTTTTATATTTTACTTATAACACATTTGTCAAAATTACCTACTTCAGGGACAACATATTTCCGCACAGAAACACAAGATTTAGAAAATTCCATTTGTACGGTGACAATTTTATTTATGAATTCAGTGATGAAAAAATGTTATTGGCAGGATTACGTTCCAAAAATGGAAGTGATCCGAATTCTCTATATAGTTTCTTATGGTTATTCCATAAGAAGTGCATTACCAGGCGGCATACTCTCGCATTTCTTCAACATGTATTCGACTATTGAGGACCCCAAAGTACTATTGAGGACTATCATCTATGCAGATTCTGATACTGACCCGTTTTAGTGCCCCATTGACGTTCTTTCCTATCGCTATACGCCCTTCGATATTCCTCTTAACTCATTCATCTTCTGAGAAAATACTACCTTAATAGTGGAATTCCCCAACATGCTCCAATCTTTCATTATTTCATTACAAAAATTACTCAAAATACTTTATTTAATTTTTTCTTTTAATGTTGAAGAAGTCAATATCCGAGGCCCTATTCAAAAGGTACAGCCCGTGTTACAAAGAAAAAGCACTTACAAAGTTAGTTTTACTTATTGCTAGTCTTAATACAATAATATATACTCGTATGTACGAGGGTCATCTAGAAAGTAAGGTTACAAGGGCTCCTGAGGCTGGGGAAATTTTTAGTTTCAAATAGGGCGCACCTGGCGTGCAGGGGGGGATCCTAACGGTCAGTTTGTTTGGTCTCGCGTGTTTGTCGGCCATTTTGTTCAGTCACAGTAAATTCTTCTATCGAAATGTACCGAACTCGACGACGATTACGTTGAAAAATAGTTTAATATATTGTATTTGTGAAGTATCCTGTAAATTTCAATTAAATACAATCATTTTTCGATTCTACATAAATGTTGTAACCTTACTTTCTAGATGACCCTCGTACCTTCAATAGTTGTCAGGGACAAAAATCAATTTTTTGTCCAACATACTCGTATTTGGTGTTACTCCCATCAGCAACTCAAAGTAACTGTAAGAGATCCTCACATCCCTCCACGCGCTTAAAAATTAGAATCCTTACATAACTAGAAACAACCTTAAAGTACAGAGCTCAGAGTTTTTGAATTCCAAGATTTGGGCGTAACCTTTGATGTCGGATTCACGTTCGTTAACTTTGCCTCGCGTTTGATATCGAACTGTTACAAACTATTCGATTTTATAATGAGAGTATCAAGAGAATTTAACAGCACCGGTATCCTTCGAAACTTATAGAATTATCTAATTAGAACCAAGTTAGAATATGCATCTACGGTTTGGGATTCTCATCAGCTCAAATATAAAACAATATAGAACAAATACAAAAAAAATCTCATATATCTATGGTACAGAACAAAGGGCGATTATCCAAAATATGCTCACCATGTCGAACGTTTCACGGTGTATAACTACAGAAGCCTCGAAACAAGAAGGCAAGAATCCATTGCGATATTCCTACTTTAGATTTTCCAAGGTTGCTTTAACTGTCCCATGATTCTAGAAGCACCAAGTTTATATGAACCTAATAAATATAGCCGTGCAAGGAATCACCCTCTGTTCTACATACTAATTTACATGACGAATATCATGGCTAAACACTCAGTCACGCGTGGTATAGAGATATTGAGCTAATTGAATGACACTTGATATATTCTCGGTACCGTCTAGCAGTATGAGAAGAATCCTGGCTGATATTCTTCCTAACGAATAAGCTAACGCTAGAAGCAGACCCTCTTTGTGTAACAGGAGAAATCCGTGCAAAGTGGATAAAAAAAGCTTCAGGTAGAAACCAAACGCATGTAAGTAGATATATCTCAAAAAGGTCTTTATTGGAAGATAAAGGCCTTATGAGTATCACAAGCTATAGACAAAGCTGAAAAATTAGAAAACCCAAGTATTAGTGGTTTGTTATCGAAAAGGGTAACATTTTTGTAAAATGCGCCCGCCCAACTCTGTACCAGAACCGTGGCGTGATAATCAATACCAGTTCACGGGCGGCTACCCGGTCTGCCCTTGAAATTTCGGAGGCCTGCCCTGCCGCACGATACGGTAATCAATGTCAACGATCAACGTTACATAACTCGAAGGTATCTATAATATTGAAATACTGTTACTTCTATTTGAATTCAACGAATGTAAATATTTATTGTTAAGAATTATTGATTCCATGTATGCACTTGAATTGAATGAATGTTTTGAAGAATGCACTTGAATTGAACAAATATTATATTATTTTACAAACATGCATAGTTTCCGGATGCATGGTTTACATATTTTGAGTACGCATTTTAATTGAACGAATAAGAAAAATTGTTGAATAAAATGGAATTATAGTTTCAAGATATGTATTTAAACTGAACGAATGCATGTAAGAAGTTATTGCACGGAATGACTTCTTCCATGTATGCATTTAATTGAATGATTGTTATGAAATAAGCATTTGAATTCTTAAAAAAAAAATTTTTTATTCATTGAATATAAAACTATCTTGCATATAATTATAGTTCTTGCATATACGAGTATATTCAATGTGAACGATTACCAAATGTTAATAACTACTAAAACAATTTTTTTATCACGCTGTGTATCTGGTGGAATTGGAAGGGTATTGTGTAAAACAAAAGTTGGATTCTAATAATTACTGCTCACAATTAGCCAGATTAAAGCAACAATCAACAAGAAGACGCCAGGGATGGTTAATAGAAAAGACATTGTATTCCAGCATGACAACGTCATATACCACTCGTTTCTATCGTGACATATTTTTGCAGCTTGGTGGAGAAGTTGCAGTGCATCCGCCATTTAGTCCATGCTTTGCACCTTTTGACTATGACATTTAACAGAACTCTCTTAATGGTGTAAATTTGAACCTTTGCCAAAAACACTTCGATTAGTTTTTCGCTACTAAGCCCCTGAATATCAATAGAGGAATTAGTGTATTTAGAATTAAATATGAAATAAGTTTATCTATCAAAATAGCACATGCTTAATCGATTCAACTTATTTCTGAATTTAGAAATAAATTATTTTAAAAATGCTAAAAAATGGGATGAATATATGCTACAACCCAAATTATGTTTTACTTATGAGTCGAATGGTTATGTTAAGTTCATTAATAAAAATAAATAAAATCCACAGGAAATAAAATGAGATCTTCTAATAAATTAATTGAGATGAAAAGAGTAAAAAACCGGAAGAGAATCCGCCAGGAATTATACCTGGGGCATCTGCTTGCTTAATATGAAAGTTACCAATTGAACCACGGTGCAAACAATTGATAATATTGCAGTCAATATTCTTACTTCAACCCTTTTATTTTTGTTTTGTGTTTTGATACAAATAACAAAATGTTATGCTTCTCTACAGCCCTTAATTACTTTCCGCTTTTAACCCTTCATATTCTATTCCTTTTAACCCTGCGTGTACCCATTCTTTCTTTCTGTTAGATTTTATATTTCTTTGATGTTCGTTTTATTCTGAAACTGAAATGATTTATAAAATAGAAGCATTTTATTTCTATAAACGATTTATAAAATTTTAAAGTTAAAGTGATTATAACTATTTAGAAAATAAAATTTTCAAAATGTTATTGATAATATATGACTCAATTACAAACTCGTCTTTTTCTTTCGTATTGTATGACACATCCTTTTTACTACCTTGATCAAAAAGTTTTAGGACTTTATTCATAAAATCGAAAATACAAGTTTATTCATCAAAATCGATATGGTCCCCTTCAAAGTACTCCCCATCGACTGCAACGCACTTACGCCAGCGCTTGATCGAATCCTCGAAACACCGCTGGTACTCAATTTTCGGTATGTCCATCAGAGCCGTCTTCGATTTTTTCATGACATCCTCTCGGGTGCTGTAACGCGTTCCTCGAAGCGGTTTTGTAAGTCGGTTGAACAGGAAAAAGTCGCAGGGAGCCAGATCAGGTGAATTCAAAGGCTGCTGGATAGTAGTCGTGTTGTTTTTAGCCAAAAACTCATGGAAATCATGTCTTTCGCGATTTCAACGCGGTCCTTTTTTTGCATGAAATTGAGATCTTTCGGCACCAGTTTTGCAGCGACAAGTCTGAGGCCAAAATCACTAACCAAAATGTCTTGAGTGGATCCATAAGCGATGTTCAAGTCCTCTACCAGCTCTCTGATGGTCAATTTGCGGTTTTCGACCAATATTTCTTTGATTTTATCGTTGTTTTCATCGGTTTTTGACTGCCACTGCGTTCGTCATTCTCGACCGACTCACGACCACTTCTGAAGCGTTCGTGCCACCAAAAAACACTTCTCCAACATTTCCAAGGTCTGCGGACCGTTAAATCCGTTTTTCACACAAAATTTAATGCAAACTCGTTGATGCACAGTTGATGTCATTTTCAAACTTGTAAAAAATCGAAAACACGTACAAAGGTAGATGTACTCAGTACAGCGCAACTTTTACAAATGTCAAGCTATGACGCTGAAATTTGGAGGGAAGTGTCAATGATAGATGTGGTAACCTAACAAAAAAAAAAGAATTCCAATTGGGTGACTGACAGCGCCACACGGTGGACGGTCCTAAAACTTTTTGATAAAGGTAGTATATACTCGAAGTACAACTTGGCGAGCGTATTGCCATATTGTAGTCTTTTCCAACCAACTTGAGAAATGTTTAAGAAGTATTAAGAGAAAATCTAACTCTAATATATATATATACAATATATATATATATATATATATATATATATATATATATATATATATATATATATATATATATATATATATATATATATATATATATATATATATATATATATATATATATATATATATATATATATATATATATATATATATATATATATATATATATATATATATATATATATATATATATATATATATATATATATATATATATATATATATATATATATATATATATATATATATATATATATATATATATATATATATATATATATATATATATATATATATATATATATATATATATATATATATATTTTAAACTTGTTTTCAACGGGAATCAAACTTGCAGCCCACGGAATGGATTTAGTTAAACACTGTTTCATCATTGTCAACCAGGGTCGATCCACTGCTGGATGAAGGTCTCCCCATGTTGACTCCATATAATTCGGTTTTTACTTGTTGATACCTTGTGATGCTGCCATGCTTACTCCATGATCCAGCGTACCTTCGGTCTTCTTTTGGGCCTCTTTATGCCTCTTGGGTACCATTGGATTATTTCGGATGTCTATCGGATGTCTGACATTCTGGCTACGTGTCCTGCACATTGCCACTTCATTTTCTTGCACACTTTTATAACGTCTTCTACCTTTGTTATATTGAGAATCCAGGTGTTTCATTTGCGGTATATTTTAATATATCCCAACATGCATCTCTCCATGCCCCTTTGTGCGGTCTGGAGCTTTTGTGTGTTCTTTACTATAATATGAGCGTCCATGTCTCGCAGCCATACGTAAGTACTGGGAGAAAACACTGGCTGTAGATATTTCGCTTCAAAGATATTGGGAGATTACTTTTGAAGATGTTGTTCAAACGTCTAAATGAACTCCATGCTAGTTTTGTCCTTCGCGCTATTTCCTCCGATATACCACCAACAAAGAAAATAAGTTGGCCCAAATACACATATTCCTGGACATATTCTAGCGGCTTTCCATCTACGATTATTGATTACAGTATTTATTCCACTTAATATAACGGTATAACTCTACCGGTTTCAAAATGTTCCCTTCATCATCAGGGGAGCACAAATAAAACGAACAAGAGTCTTGTTTTTGCTCCCTGATGATGAGGTGAAAACTTTGAAATCGGTAGGGTTATACCGTTATTTTACCGGTAAGTGGAAACTTTTTGACTAAACAGTATTTAACTAAACCAATCAGAATTTTTCCTTCTCTAATACGTCGACACACTAAATATTTTTCACAGTACACACATTTCCACAGCATTTACTCATCTCCTTTCCTTCATTTCCCCCCTTTTGTGTTGCGTTAGCGGGATTGTAATCTGGCGGGCTTATTGTTACGTGACAACTTATTCCAATCATCCATCAACATTCTTACCAATTTAAAAATATCCAGGAAAAATCCGCGTTTAAATCCTTTTTCACTGAAATGCCTGAAAATATCACTGGAATGCCTGAAATGCTAAAAGGATTACACTGAAATAACATATGGAAGAATTCAACTGAATTTAATAGAAAAAAATGAGTGATATAAAAAAAACGTTTTTATCTTTCTCAGACCTTGAGTGAGTTTCTAATAAATTGGACATATCATGGCCTATTTGGTAAGACACTTGACTTCCACTCGGGGGTATGCCAAAAAATATTATAAATGGAACTAATATAGTAAATGGATCATGTGGTCATGAAACTCGCAACCATAAGACGTTTCTACTCCAGTGGCTCTCAACCCGAGCGTTGGATTAATGAGGCCGATGTTAATGTGCTCTTCAGTATGTTCACATTACTAATTCGCATATGTTAAGGGGTAAAATAAGAACAAATGGGTGGATAGGTGGTAGAATTAATTAATAACGTTCACATAAATGTGAATAAACTAAGTACAACTAACAGGTGTATTTCACTTCATTTTACTGTCAAACTTTTGAAACGGTTGTATTTTATTAGGTTTCTGTTTTATCAAACACTGTTCATCCCACTTTATGTAATCATCATCAGGGGAGCACAAACAAGACTGATGTTGAGGTGAAAACCTTGAATCATATAGGGGTTTTTTTTAAACCTGGGGAGTGTATTGCTATGTGGCAATATCTTCCAACCAATCAGAAAGATGTTTTTATAGGCCCTAATTGGAATCCTATTTAAAAAAATCTGGGTTCCAGCGGGGATCGAACCCGCAACCTCCGGACCGGCAGACAAGTGTCTTACCACCACCACTAGGGTTATACCGTTACATAAAGTAGAATAAACAGTGATTGATAAAAACAAATTACAACGTCTTTAAACCTCCACAATGTTAACGCCTTAACTACAAATATTGCACTTTATTATACTTTCATTGTACGAGTATACCATGACATCTAGAGGGTTTACTGACATGTGGTAATATTTTCCAATATATCAGAAAGATGTTTAAACGAATCTTAACATAAAACCAAAATGGAACCTTTTTAAAAAAATCGTGGCATCAACGGAAATTAAACCCTAAATCCCTAGGTAGAATGATTTTATATTTCCAAATCAATTTCATTAAATAAATCTTCGTAATTATTGTATTGAGGTGCATGGCCGCGTGGTAACGCGCTGGACTTCCGTGGAGAAGGTCATCGGTTCGAACCCCACGCTGTGCTACTCCCCTCAAACGACACATGCACTTTTTTCGCCAAGTGTTCGAGGGTATAAGGATACCTACGACTTCAATCATGTCTATTCTTAAAAAAAAAATGTATTATTGCTCTAAGCTTTCGTTGTATACATTACAACCTAGCGGATTTATTGCCATTTAGAAGTCTCTTTTAATAAATCAGAAAGTGGTTTAAACAATCCTGAACTAAAAAAATCAGATTAACGCAGTTTAAAAAAAAATGACACTCAACAGGAATCGAGTCCGCAACCCTCAGGTCTGAAGACATCTGTTATATCAACGAGAACACGGATTGTTGTCCAAATTAGAGTGCTCTTCAATTTTCACAAATTTTACCATTGTCAATGACACCAATTTTTGTGTCTTCATATTATTCGCGAATTCACTAAATCACTAAAAACTTTGAAACGAAATGTGATAAATCTTATTCAAGTATAACAAAATATAAACTTTAAAGTATACGTTTCAAATCTTAAATCCTCGAACGTTAAAAAAGCTAACTTAACTCGAATAATCCCAATAGCATATTTTTTCCTTTGAAATAAATTATTTTTACTCTCGAAATGTAAAGAAATTCCAACAATAAATTTGAAGAGATTAGGTGAAAACCCGCTTTCTGGAGGGGTGAAATGAATTATTTTTTGCTCGTGACGTCACTGAGGGGATGGATAAAGGGAGGAATAAGGAAGGAATTGAGGGAGAGGGTAAGGAAGCGAGAAGAGGTAGAATCAGGGTGCAAATGGAATTTATAAATCACGATGAGAAGAAAAGGTGGATAAAAAAGGTTTTGTCAATTACAGAGTCCGGAATAAATTGACTTTTTTCCCATCTCGGGCACATCTCTTCTATTGGCCACCGCCGTTGGCAGGTAGACAGATGTGAAGGCCTTATCTTGCCGACGTAACAAGAAAAAAACACTCAACCCTGTTTTACTCTCCACAAATGCTTTTGTTTCAATGTCAATGTCAAAGACATCAGATTTTTAGCTTTTTAATGGATTGTTAGCTTTTTAATAGATAAAAAAAACTTTTTCAATAACAGAGTGTATTCATTTTTATTTCTTCGACATGATGATCTCTGTGGCCTGGTTGGTAAGACGATTTACCCGGAGGACGAGGGTTCAAATCCCGCTGGAACCCGGATTCTTTTAAATGTAAGTATTTCAATCTGGTATTCACTTAAAGCCTCTTTAAAATCTTTCTGGTTTGTTGGAAGAGATTGCCACATGGCAATAATCCTACCAGGTTGTATTGTATACAACGAAAGTGTAATTGACGGCCTGAAAACCAGTCTGGTACAAGCGACAAAAATATGAAAGGGAGAAAATCAAATATTTGTGTATATTTTTGAAAATTATTATTATAAAATTACTAAAATAAATCTCAACATAGTACGAGTACTTACATAATAAAATACTTCTGATATGGAAAGTGTTATATACAATAATTATTTATCACACAAAATTAAAAATAAAATCACCTGTACCGATATGGCTCGCAAAAATCTAAAAATTCTTCACTTATACCCCTATGGTTCATAACAATTATAGATTTTTGAGAACAAGTTCAATATTTTATATCAGGTATATAGTCGATAATGATTTCTTCGTCTGTCTCCGCCTTTGGTGCATCAGTTTCTCTTCTTGGTCGACCTCTGGAGCGGATATCCCCTGCTGAAGTCGTAGCTGGATTTTCGTAATACTCGAGCGACTTGTAAAAGTTATAGTGTATTACAGGAATGTCATTTAAAGAGTCATCAAGTCCTTTATTTTCTCTTTTTTTATTTTAATTTGTCTGTCCCTTAGTTGAGGAAGACTCTCAAGTATGTTGCCTCTCTTGTCATCCATATTTATGTTTCTTAATTGTACGGTTTTTGTGTCCAAGGATTCTTTGAAAAACATATTTTTTGGCTGCTGTTTTATGAATC
Source organism: Odontocerum albicorne (assembly GCA_949825065.1). NCBI lineage: Eukaryota > Metazoa > Arthropoda > Insecta > Trichoptera > Odontoceridae > Odontocerum > Odontocerum albicorne. The sequence goes on from OX463851.1 coordinate 34,384,101, forward strand.
TGACCCATCTAATCTTGAGCCAATTGACTTTTTGCTCTGCCGTGTCAATTTTTCTATTAATTGTTTTTTTTGCTATCGGATCTGTTGATATGAAATCTCCTTGTTGCATTTTGTGCACACAACATTTCTTTCGAGTTTCTTGAACTATTTTTTTATCCAATCTTCGGGTACATAAACATATTGTTTTTTTTTTCTTTTTTTTTCTCCATGTGAGAAGTCGGAATCATTCTCTAGATAGCTATGCCCAGATACCATAAAATTAAACTTTTTTTTCAGTTTACAGGGTCTCTCTTTCTCTAGCGTGATCGGATTGCAACATCAGAAGGAATGTCTTCATTGTCATTTTCAGTTTCTGTCACCACATTGGTTAAAGAAGTCTGCAAATCCGGGTATCCACTAACACTGCACGACACATCTGTTGCAGGAACAGACAAGTCACTGTCATCTGGTACCCATGTTGCATCCAAGAAAATCACGAAATTGTTATTCATACTGCTATAAGTGATAAAATCCTCAAAAATGCAATTCATAAATTTTTGCGCATGATTAAATTCTATAAAATTAGTAGAATGATTAATAAATATTCATTAAAAAAAAATTGAGCTAAAAAAACACTTAAGTGATATTTTTGACAGTTCGAAATATTGAAAAAAACTTCATACAATATTGTATAAAAGTGAGATTATGTCATGTTTATGATTAGATTTATATTTTGAGTCGATTTTACATTGAAAATATCATTCCTGTTGTCTATCGACCGTCCTTTTTGGCACTTGTATGGTTCATACAAGATTTGTTAGCTTCATATAACGTCACTTGATCCATTCGCTTAGAAATTGTGTTATTATCGATTATTCACCTAGATTCCCTTGGCACAATAAGGAACATATGAAATGCTTATATTATAGCACTTAAACCAGTTTTTTTTAAATGTCACTTGTACAAGTCTGGTTTTCAGGCCGTCAATTGTAATGTAAGATGTTCACCCGCCAGACTTTCCTATATCGACACTCAAATATCGCCCCTTCAACACCCATATTACTCATTCAATTTTTCTATCTTTCCATGTTTTAAAATATCATACATTTGATCGAACCATACTTTCTTGGGCTTGGTGTATGGATGTAAAACGCGAACATTGTAAAATACCAATGGAAACGCGAACATTGGGTTTTAAAAATGTTCGCCTTTCGCTCCCATACATGAAAGTGGATACTTTAATTATTTTGTTACATAATTGTCTGAGATGTTTTTTTTTACAATTTTGCTGTTGATTTTTTTTTGTGATGGGATTATTTCATTTTAATTTGCATATTGTTTCTTTTTTTTCTGTATGATTGTTATTGAATTTTTTTTGTTAAGACTTCAGTTATTAAAAAAATGCATAAACAAATAAATATCAATTCTACAAGTCCGAGTTGCAAACACTTGTGAAATTACTATAGATAAATCTCATCTCAACGTAAAAATATTTAGACACAATATTGAAACACTCAAAAGCTGTATATCATATATTTACAATCAAACCTACTCTGTCAAAATGTTTTGAAAAATCAGTGAAGTTGTTCCATAAATCAATAGTTAATTAAAGAGAACACTTGTTTAACGTATTTAAGTTATTTTTCGGTTCTGGTTTTCGAATTACGTAAAATAGATTACACCTTTATGTAATCTTTTTTACGTAATTCTAAAAATTCGTTTTAATCTACTTTATAAATTGATTCTACTTTACACTTACATATTCGATACAATTATGATTCCTAAATTTGTAACAATCGTTCATACCTTTTGGGAAATCAATTTTATGAACGTCTGATTAAGGAATCAGAGAATTTTAATACTTTCATTTGCTTTTATAAATAATTTATCAAGTTTTACGTCTCAAAAGATTTAATGACAAGACACACGGGAATCAGCTTCATCCTGCCCTAGATTTACACAAACATAACCTTTCCTTGATATGTTGACATTAGATTTATTGAAGGGTAAACACCTTGAACATCATCTAGGGGTTGTTTATTTTTGGTTTTTCTTCTAGACTGGCCTTGAAAATTCATAAAAAAAACTTATTTGACGGGAATAGGAAATATCATAAGCTAAAAACCAAATAAGGAAAACGTGAATAGAAAATAAAATGCGATATATGGGGGAATATTGAAAGATTGAAACTAAGTTAGAAATTCTGCTATTTGGGTTGTATTTTCTCAAATTGTAGAGTTAAGAGATATATCGAACGGCGTGTCACGACAGTAAATATATGCCAATAGGGCACTAAAACATGTATACTTGAACTGGATAGTATTAAAATCTGCTACGATTTTGATATCAATTTTAATTTATGGGAGTGAAACGTGAATGTAGAGATTGAAATAAGCCCAATAAATGCTGTAGAAATGCATGCACTGAGAAGAATACATGTGGTGTCAATGTATGACAGAAAACGGAATATAGTGATTGGTGATAAATGCGAATTTAAGGCTTATGTTATGAGTAAGATTAAAAACACTCTAAGGTGGTTTGGAAATGTGGAACAGATGAATATAGAAAGTTTTACAAAGCAAATATATGTATCAAAAGTGTGAGTGGAAGGCATGTGAGAGATAAATTAAGGAAAACATAGTTTGATAAAGTGAATGATATTATGAAAGAAGAAAACGTATAAAGTCAGATAAATCGTAGGAGTTGTATGAAGAGGTGTATGGATATATGTACAATAAACTACACAAAAATATAAATTCAGATGTTAAAATAAATAGCCTAAGGTTAAAATCAGTCTGGTAGTGAATCCGCCAGGAATCAAACCTAGGGAACTCGATAACTTAGCGTGAATGATAGATCATAATAGTAATTTAAACACATTAAAGAGTATCAAGAAGAGACAATATTAGGGCACACTGTTGTTGCTAGACCTCACAGGTAGTATTACCAGCACGTAATACGACGGACAGTAAGCAAGTAGCTCTCTGTCCGTCTTATAACGTGTTGGCAATACTATCATTCGCTGAGAGGTAATAATAATCTGTAGATTTTCTTTTAAAAATACTGTATGAAATGAACAAAACCATACGTAATCAACCACGATGGGGTAGTTATTTCGTATAACGCTATTTTTGCATTACTTAGTAGTGCTCTATAAATTAATCATTAAGGTCTACGAGTAAGCAAGTCCGGAAGTGAATGGACCAGGAATCAAAACTGGGTCGCCCGCTTGCTTAGTGTGAATGTTGGCGTCCACGGCAGCCGACTCAAATCCATATGAGATTATGAGGTGCATAGCCGCGCGGTAACGCACAGGACTTCCGTGCGGAAGGTCGCCGGTTCGAAACTCGCGTTGTGTTACTCCATAGACATAAACATTTTCCACCTAGTATTCAGCGGTAAAAGGATACCTATGACTTAGGTTATATATATTATTTCAAAAAAGATTTAAAAAACATGCCAGTGTATTCCGATCGTCTCACTTCGGTGTGCCATCGGATCCAGTACAGCGGTATAGCCGGTAAATTTGCTGGTGTGCAGCGGATTACTCATTTAAAAAAAAAACGACGTTGTAATGGTGAAGGGATTTAGCCCAGCAATGATACGATAAATTAGAATATATGAACTGGGTTCATGAATTGAAAAAACTAGTCTTTAGACTAGTTTTTTACCACTAATCGAATTTATTCGATTAGTTAGTCTTAAATATGATTTGATTTAAATTTCGCACAATCGTCTAGACATGAAAAAGTTTAATGCAACCCGTTAGACTACGGCCACTGACTATCTTAATCAAAGGGTAAAATTGACTGTATATCGACAAATTCACAAAAATAAATCTTTAGGGTAATCTGATCAATAACCATCGATAAAATGAATTTATTTGTTAAGTTATACTTAAAAAAAATACCATTACAAGGTCTTTAAGTACACTCATATCTCGCTTTACGGACGCTCTTTTAACGGAGTGGCATTATAACGAAATCGCAAACACAATAAACGAATTCGTTTTACAGTATAAAAAATCGATGTACAGAATATTACAAAAAAATTGGATATCTAATGAAGATTTATGCGAATTGGACCAAGATCTACCCTTAAGTGACACGGACGACAAACTAAAGATTTTTCGACGATTCACACTGACAAAATTAGTCATATATATATTTTTTTCATTTTGAAAAGGATATTAAAATGATGAAGAGAAAATCGAAAGTTGCTCGGAAAATCAATGAAATTATTTATTTTTATAAAATAATTCAAACATTATAAAAAAAAAAACATTGGATGGATATTTCCACCCAGTTCCAATTTTCCAATATTTTCAAATTCTGAAATGGAGTCTTCTTATCCTTCGTAATAAATGCTGTAATTTTTTATATACGCACTTTATATGTATACTTTTTCTCCATTCTACATATTTCAGAATATATTCTAGACTTTTTCCATATATTCAAATTATTTTTTCTTCATGTAATATTGGGTGTTAACACAAGTTGTGTCCGTTTTTTTTTTCAATTGAAGAGAACAAGAGGACACAACAAAAAAAATTACAACAAATTAGTTATTAATGTATTCTCCTTTATTATTTTACAACAAATTAGTCAATAATGTATTCTCCTTCATTATTTACATCTTCTTGCCAACGTTCTGCAAGTTTTTCAATGCCTATGCGATAAAAACCATCCGGTCTTGACCCGAGGAATTCGTCCAGCCATGTCCGCAATTCGACATCATTATTGAAGGAAAAACCATCGACGAGCTGTCCTTTCATTCATAACATTTTCATCGTACACTTCGCAAATATCGCGAGCAGCTTTATTCCCTCGATTGAACGCGAACAGAAGGAGGTGTCGAAAATGCTCAATTTCATCTACTTGACATTCCATTTTGAAGGTTTGTTATCAAATAAAATAATATAAGTAACGTAAAAGCAAACACAATATCTTGTAGAGCAGAAAATTTTCTTTCGAATAACGTATAACCTTTACCATTTTGTTTTACTTTTGGTGCTCTTTTTTAAATTTGGAAAAAAAACGGACACAACTTATGTTAACACCTAATGCATCATACAAGTTTTAAATGTAAACAATTAATTAGATATAATTAATTTCAATTTACGAACGATTTTTCAGGAACTTTTTTCTTGCGCAAAATGAGGCATAGGTGTATTGAACTTTTTTATAAACTAACACTTAATGTTTTTTATCTTAGCTGTTCATTGTTTCAGGCTTCACATGTTTTAAGTTTTATATCCAAGGGTTGGCTCATGCGCCCCCTCCTCAGACACTCTCAGGCCGCTGAGTGCACTTGAGAAGCAGCTCGAAGGACGTCAAAATGTAGGGTGCTTTTCAGGCCTTGGGCCTCTTTAGCCTAGGAAGATACAGGCAAATTAACACTATCTTTTTTATAGCTATTCTTTGTATTTACAGGTGGATATGTTACTAACTTTCAATCGTGAAGCGGATAGTGTAACGTGAGAAATAAAATTATAATGAAAACATCAATTACACAAATGACTAAAGTATCTCTTTATTATCATTTTTGAAACCTTTACAACTGTTCTAACTGTACTATTGACTTTGTTCCCTACTGCAACATGCTTTCTGATATCTTTTTCTATCTTGCATGCTTCCCAGATAGCAAAATTGTTTAATTTGCTCAAGTCTTTCATTGTTCGCCCATAAATTGCAAAAACTCATATCATAGAACAATCTTTTGTTTCATAGACTTTAAAGAAGGTCAAAATAATTTGCTGCAGAATGGAAACCTATACTTAGGAAAAAGCTCATAAAACCAAGAACTTTTGGCACTGTGCAATTAGGCTACATGATCTCTTTACAGAAAGCCTTTGTGTTTCCATAAAATAACTCTACTGTTCACAGCTTTTGTTTTAAAGGAAAACCTAATGCTGCACAAAGATAAGCCAGGGTCGCATTTTTTAGGAAACTTTTATCATTTAAATTTCATAAATTATATTATATGTGAAAAATATCATTAAATATTTAGGATCAAAGAATGTTTTATTTTTTGAATGATTTACACAATTTATAAAAATTTACAGCAATAGGTCAGCTGTTTTGCAACTCATTTGTGCAACACACAATAAGCAGATCTCTCGTTAAATAACGAGTAAGGTAAGGGGGTGTATCTTATTTCCAAATCTATTCAACATCTTAGGAGAGTGCATTATGCGAAGAGCTCTTAAAGAGTGAGAATACGGCTTCTCTGTGGGGGGTAGATGAATCTCAAATCACTACTACGCAGATGTTATAACACGCGTTGCTGTAACTGAAACTGACTTGAGTGTGCTTTTTGATTGTTTTAAAGCAGAAATTGGTGCACTGAGATTCGATGTGATAAAGAATGCAATAATAAACGAATGATCACTGATCGAAGATGCAACGTTCTGGACCTTCTTAAAAATATATGTATCAGTTTATATATTGTAACTAGACTCTCTAATCATTGAAGGAGGTGACAATGGGCCCGAAATTAAAAGAAAAACTGTCATTGCATAAAGTGTGGTAATTAATTTGGAGAAGATGCAAGGTGAAAAAATCGCGCCATCATAACCGAAACAAAATACAAAAATTTTCCAGTTGCCGGCCAGGCGATATTACAATTAAAACTTGATACCTGGACCTTAAATATCATGTCAACTAGAATCGAGAAGAAATCTTGTTTCGTTACATTCTGAAATGTCAAAAATTGAATAACGTGCGGCTATGAAGTGTCTTTCAAAATATGTTAAGATGCTGTCTACAGAGAACCTTTACCGTAGACAGCATCTTAACGTAGTAAACAGACAACGTAGAACCGAAGAAGAACTCTTGTGTCGTTATATTCTGAAATCTTAAAAAGTTGAATAACGCACAGTAATTATGGAGGTATTCTCATTTCATGGGCCGAAAAATCGACGATTTTTAAGATTTTTTTTTGAGTGAACGAATTATTTTTTGAATTATCGTTTTTTTAGACGTATTTATTTATCTTTTAAGAACATTTTCATAAAATTTTAAGACAAAAAAATACATTTTTGTTATTAAGTCGGAAGTAAGGCCGCCCGTACATGGAGGGAGTTCATTATGCACGTAATTGTGGCTGTTGTACAAGTAGGAAAATTAAAAGAAAACGGTTTTACTCAGCAAGCATGTAGCAATAGCTGGTACTAGAATAATTAAAATAAAATTATTAAAAAAAATGGCGGCTTGTTGAAATTAAACATTTTTCATTTTTTTTTGTCTTTAGATGAGTGAAAAAAATCGAAAAAAGTTATCGATTGAAATAATTGTAGTATTGCCTATAGAGATAGGTATAATAAAGAGAATAAGTACTTATTCATTAAAATTGGTTCATTCGTTTTAGAGTTATTATGGGGAATAGTTTAATAAAAGTTATTTTTCAGGAAACGCGTTTAAAGTTTCAAGTGCGATTTTTACACGAATAAAAGTAAATATTTTCAACTTACTGTTAATCAGCAATTTCAGGGTCATATAAACTTGTTCAAAAATTCCGAAAAACTAAATATCAATTCATCATTCCAAGAAATCCTATTGGACGAGAATTCTTGGAAAATAAGGCTGCTGCCATAACAATAGACGACCCGAAAGCTGCGAAGCCCAGATCATTTTTCGACCGGCACGCTTGACTATAAACCCTCATAACTTTTCGAATTTTCAAGATTTTTGAACATTTCTTACTGGAAATGATTTAGAAAAAATTATAAAAAAATATAATGAAAAAAAAATTCTCTCTATCTCTCTCTCTCTCCCTGACTCCAACCCAACTCATTGTCTGCGAAGACTGTTGGGGGTCTCTTCTGTCCCGGACTACGTCCCCCAGGCCGTGCCTCTGCATCAGGTTATCTTTTTGCACCACCCATGAATTCTTTGGTCTTCCTCTGGTTGTTATTCGAGGAAGATCCATGGAGATTGCCTGGTTCACAATGTGATCGGGTGGTCTGCATCCAACGTACCCATACCATCTCAATCGTCTCTCCTCCATCTTGCTGTTGATGTCTGTAACACCTAGGCTTCCACGAATGCGTCAGCTTTTTATTTTGTCTCTTAGGGACACACCAGTTGACCATCTTAGCATGCGCATTTCAGCAGTTTCTAGTTGCCTAGAGTAAGAGTTATACATCGTCCAGCATTCGGAGCCATAGAGGAGTGCGGGTCTGACAATCGTTTGGTATACTTTTCCTTTTAACTTTACTGGCATTTTCGGATCACATAGAACTCCCGTCATTGATCTAAACTTCAATGAAAAAAAAATCAATTTAAAAAAAATCCAAACGCGAATATCCCCTTAAGTTTTTTTCAAAATATGTTAAGATGCGTAGAACCTTTACCGTAGACAGTATCTAAATGTAGTAAGCAGACAGCATCTAAATATAGTAAGCAGACAGCATCTAAATGTAGTAAACAGACAGCATCTAAATGTAGTAAGCAGACAGCATCTTAATGTAGTAAGCAGACAGCATCTAAATGTAGTAAGCAGACAGCATCTAAATGTAGTAAGCAGACAGCATCTAAATGTAGTAAGCAGACAGCATCTAAACATAGAACCGAAAAAAAAGTATTGTTTTATTATATTCTGAAATGTTAAAAATTGGATATAAACGTTACAGTTTTCATCTTCAGTGCTTGTTCATATCAACTTTTCTAAAGCTGTTCGTAGTTGACTCTTTTTCAGGCTGAAACATTTATACATTTTTCAATTTCTAAAGGATTATTCTATACAGCACCGTTTAGAGAACAAATTCTTCTTAAAGGCACTAAAACTCGGGACTCGAACCTAATAATATCACACAAATCAAGTCACAAAACAATCACCTTTGAGGCTGACCACCAGACATTTCATTTAAAATATAGCTTAATTTTTTAAGACAGCTGGCATATTTCAAAATTTGCAGATCTAAAAAAATCACATTAAAAAAAAGTTCAATATTCGTGTAAAACGTGCCGACTCTGAATAAGCGACACATTAAATAATTTCGTAGCCTACTGTAGCTTGTACTAGCCTAATGAAATGTTGCTTTGGTTGTTTAAAGCACTCAACTTTTCAGATACTTTTTTCAGTTAGACTTGTTTGGAATATTTAACTTAAAGGAAAATTTTTGAGTTTAGTGAGAAATTAATATTTATGACTTGTATACATGAAAAACGGGCAGACCTTATCTTACACTTGATAACATTTCTTAAGACGCCTTTTTTGGCCATCTTACATTTGATAAGACGCCTCTTACATTTTGCCATCTTACATTTGATAAGACGCCTCTTTTGGGATGTCTTATCAAAATGCATGACTATGATATACACATAGACTATACTGCCAAATGTGTCACTGTCACATATCGGAAGACCTACAAATGTTTTTCTGTAGTTCGTCTTTCCTAGGTAAGTTTTCTGCGGTTTTCTTATCAAATATGTTTATCTAAAAATATGCAATTGCGGGGAAGTCCTGTTTTAATAGCCGAGAAAGCCATCCCCCATTATTTGTACTCTCTCAGTGACGCGCGGTTTAAATATATTGAATAAATTGAGTGACACAGAAAATACGAGTATATTCTCACTACCGTCTTCCACTACGAAAAAGAGTCTCTATTCTTTCATATAAATACAAATTAAACAGACCCACATTATTTAACAAGAGCAATCCGTATAATGTGAAAAATATAAAAATCTTGATTTTAGGTAATTCTGTATCACACCATCCAACCATTCACGTTGGTATTCCCAATCTTCAGCATCTTATCGGATCGCTGAATAGATCCTTATTTGCAGGGTTGTGTCATGCATATGGTAAAACTATCCCAGTAAGCGCTATCTAGAAATTTCAATAACATGTTAGCTTCACCATACATGGTGTAGAGTTCTTCATTGTGCGTTTGTCTCCGCACGCCCTTCTCTTAAATTGGACCATATATAAAATCTTTCTCTCAAACATTCTCAAATCGCAGCCACCATCTTTCCATCCTTACACTGAAATAATTTATAATTGGAATATTTTCATCTGTTAAAAATAGTAGGTTCGAATCCCGAGCTCAAGTGCCCTTGAGGAACGACTGCTCTCTAAACGGCGCTATATAAATGGTTTATTTTTATGATTATTATTTACTAAAAATCAGACTGCAGTCACTTTGGGACTTAAAGGCAAACGTCTTACCATCAAGCCACGAAAGTTGAAGCTTATCATTTTAACACAGAAGAATATTAATTATACCTTGGATGGACACATTGTGTAGCCTCAAAGCGCCTATTAGATGTGCGCTAATAGGTGTTTTGAGGCCACATTATTTTGCTCACTAATATTCAATAAATACACTGTTTGTGTGAGCAGAAAGGAGAGAGCGCCATTATCACCAGTAACAAAGTTGGTACATTCTACATTCATTCACCTTCTCATACAACTCCTACGAATTTTTCGACTTTTTACATTTCTTTCTCTCAAAGTATCAAACACTTAATCCTGCTATACTTTTTTGGTCTTCCCCCAACACGCCTTTCATTAATATTTGCACTATATATATATATTTTTTTTTTATTAATCTTTTATTTCGTAAATCATTTTAAAAACAACAGATACCAAAATATCATACCACAAGGATGAACCACCAGTATCAAATATATCCGAATTAGTAACATGGATATGTTAAAGAGCGTGGCCGGAAGACAGTATACGAGTATTTTTTTCAGCACAAATATTTGAAATTTTGGATTAAGAACTACTGGAATGGATAGGATCTCACAGATCCCCGTTGCATGTGTTTGAAATACTATCACATCTAGACATGCAACCAAAGTCCCACTGGTCTAACTTGTATGGTCATTGTTACCAGACAAACTCTCAAACCAGACTGGAATCATTTACTTTTTTTCGGTACCATCGAGAGTCGAAACCGAAAATTCCGGGGAAGACAAGCGCCTTACCAACTACATCACGAAGATCAAATATTTCATACATTATTAAGAGATCCCATGTAGATTAACTTCATAATCTTAGCTCGCAGTTTCTTTCTATAAATTGTGTTATTGTATTACACTTTCGTTGTATACAGTACAGTCTGGCTGGCTTATTGCCATGTGACAATCTATTTCAACCAACAAGAAAGATGTTCAATAGATCTTAATTAAAAACCTGACTGGAATCCTTTTTTTTAATCTAGGATTCAAAGGGAATCATACCCGCAACCTCAGGTTAAGAGAAGAGGGTCTTACGAACTAGGTCACAAAGATCATTAATAAATGACATCAGATATCAAAAAAGTCACACTTTATGTCAGATATCAAAAAGGTCACACTTTATGCCAGCACTTAATTTGACGCGTTAATCTAATAATCATCCAGTTTGTTGAAAGTTTTCTTCTCAGCTCTAATTAAGGGATGAAAGTATTCCTCTTTCAATCTCCAGCTGTCTCCACCGCCGTTTTTAATATCCATCACATCGCGGTCTCGGCAGGATTAGCGCAGGACGAACAAATTATCCTTCCCAAAGGGGTAGGTACGGTCGGCAGTACTACAATAAAGCAAAAATAGTCCAGAAAACGTATGTTTTGTACAGAAATTTTACTATTGGATACTTGTTCCGAAGGTATAAATTCAGGTTTTTGTTGAAATCCTGCAATTGGTCTTATGTTACCCTTACTGATTTGTATTTCGGAATTGCGTCACGCTTGAATATATGAGCACTGTACGTTCCTATGTATGTCCTTGTTACGGAGAAGAAAAAAAAATATTTTTGTGAATAAAATTGTGTGAGGACATTACTTCGAAAAGCAAAATCCTGCGTTTTATCATATATTCCCTCTGTGATTTTCCTGCGCAAAATTGAATATGAAAAGATTTATTTTTAATCAATGTGATTGAAAAACCCCAAATATTTTGAAAATCTGAAATCAGTTTTGCTTATTTTTTTTTTTACAAAAACCCAAATGGGGATCAAGCTTTTAATATAAAAGAAAAAAATATGTAAAGCAACATGAGAAAGCACGTTACATAAATCTGAATGAGGATAAAGTTTTCAATAACAAAGAAAAAAATCCCTAATATAGAAGGGAAAGATCTTATTGATAGCAACATAATATGTACATTTATTAATACATTCCGAAATCCCACATGCATCTCAAAATAAATAGCAGAAAAAACATTTAAGAGAGAAGCTATCAAAATGTCTGGGTTCATCTCATAATATCCCCCTCCCTCCCCCACGCTGAGATACACTCCACCAAAAAAGGGTGAGTCCGACCGCGAAGACATCAGATGTTTTTCTGCCGACACTCTCAGCCCTAAATCACAAAGAACGATTAAGTTTTTATTAACGATGAAAATAAATGCCTTTTTTGATTTGGGTAAACATTTGACAAATTCGAACACGGATACAGTTTTTGATAACAAAGAAAAAAATGCATAATGACATAAGAAAACATCTTACATATAAAACTAACCTACCTAACCTAACCTAACCTAACCTAACCTAACCCCCCCCCATCGAGATACACTCCACCAAAAAAGGGTGAGTCCGGCCGCGAGGACATCATATGTTTTTCAGCTGACACTCTCAGCCCTAAATCACAAATAACGATTAAGTTTTTATTAACGATGGAAAAAATGCCTTTTTTGATTTGGGTAAACATTTGACAAATTCGAACACGGATACAGTTCATGATAACAAAGAAAAAAATGCATAATGACATAAGAAAACATCTTGCATAAAAAACAAATGAGCATAAAGCTTTTAATAACAAAGAAAAAATGCATAATGACATAAGAAAACATTTTACATAAAAAAACAAATGAGCATAACTTTTAATAACAACGAAAAATGCATAATGACATAAGAAAACATCTTACATAAAAAACAAATGAGCATAAAGCTTTTAATAACAAAGAAAAAAAAATACTAAAATTACATTAGAAAGATTATTACTTAAAAATTTTAAGAACAAAATAATGCGAGGAATGACTTTAAAGCATATTACATAAAATCATATGAGGATAAAGCTTATAATTACAAAGAAAAATGCGTAAAATGACATAAGAAAAGATCTAACATAAATAAGAATAAAAATTGTTTTTAGTAGCAATGAAAAAATCGTATTCAATTACCTAAGAAAGCGATTCATGCATAAATTAGATTGATAAGCTTTTAATTAAAAAAAATCGTTGAATGACAGTTAAAATAAAATAAAACATAAAAAAATTAAAATGACAATTAACATAAAATACTATGCGACGACAAATTGCGAATTTCGTGCATATTCCAGTAGTTATATAAAACTCGAAAACTCGAGTAACGAAATCTAAGTCAACACTATTTTTCTACCTCATACTCGTATTTCAAAATATCCACATCACTAGTATATATTCAAAAATAGAGAATGTATTCCTTATTTTTCTTGTAAAAGCATTTTTAGTTCAAACCGCATTTTACTCGTATTTTATAGATTTTTATAATACTCCCCGAGCGGCGTTGCAAAGTAAAGTTGGTAAACACATCGAAACTTCAATAATCTCTTTTTGTGAATACTATAATTGGCTGATCCACCTTGGGGATTCAAGGGGAATACCCTTCTCAAAACTTTTAACACTTTTATTTTCTATTATATTTGCAAAAGAAATACAAGCCACAACTTTTTTTAAGTAAAATAAAAATATAGATTTGAACCTGAACATATTTATTTACTTAACACTTCATAGGATAACAATTTTGTGGACTTATTGCCAGGTGACAATTTATTTCAGCTCACTAGAAAAAATGAATAAAGGAACCCTATTTATTTTAATTTTTATTCCTTTGCACATAACAGCATCCCAAATCGTACAACGAACAAATATATCAAAAAATAAAAATAAAAACAAGCAATTCAACATGTATAAAAAAAATCATGATAATAATAATAATCAAATAAAAATCACAATAAAAACGTCTATCAACAACATTCAAAATAAAATAAAACACGTTATGAAATTTTTTTATTATTTAAAGATTATTCTTAATTGGTGAGTTTTCTTCTGAATGAGTTTAGTGACATACGAAAAATGTCGATGTAATTCACACACGGTTAAAAAGTGTGATTGCTTTACCTATCAGCATTTTCAAAGGCAGTTTGATTCAATATATGAGTTTACTTTAAAGTACAATCTATGGGTGCGTTGTCTAAGATAATTGTGCGGATCATACAAATTATAACTGTTGAGGACGGCTGGGTAAGCTAGATTACGCCTAAGCAAACAAAAAAAAGTGCCAAACTCAATTGAAGCGATCTTTCACTTTCTAGTGATCTATAATTAAGCATTCAGCAAGATAAGTGATCGCAAAAAATATTATTAATTAAAACGAAAGTTATGAAAAATATAAACAAAAACGATACAAATAAATAAATACAGGTTTATTGATAGCAACATAGTATGTACATAATATATTTAAATATATTTCAAGAACACATTAAAAAGAGAATACATTAAAAAAACAGAAGCTATCAAAAGGTCTGGGCTCATCTAATAACATCCCCACGGCCAAGATACACCCCTCCAATATAGGGTGAGCCTAGGCACGGGGACACCAGATGTTTTTCAGCCCACACCCTTAAACATGTAGAATAAGAAGAGAAAAAAAAACAGAAAATAAATAAATGACAAAAAAATACATTCAAGAGAGAAGACATTAAAAGGTTTGGGTTCATCCCACAAACATTCCCCCAGCCGAGATACACCCCACAAATGTAGGGTGAGCCCGACCGCAAGGGCATCGGTGGGCTTCCAGCCCACATCCCCGCATATCTAGATTAAAAAACAATAAAAAATACGTATGGCAGAAAACAAAATAAAAAGTAAACCCACACCTCAGGTTACCTGTCAGCAAGAACGAAAAAAAGAAAAGTCTCAAATTAGTCCAAATTTTATAAAAGTATAATGACAAATGGGAAATGATGTTCACACAAAAACAAAACCACGACACAATACATTGAAATAGTTAAGTAGTAATATAAGAATGAAAAAAAAGCAAATAAAAGACCTATTAACCACAAGCTAGATATCAATTAAAGGAAAGGATTCTTCAAGAGGAAAGGTAAACTTTTTTAAACATGCCAATAATGAAGCGAGTATAATTGAGTTGGTAACTGGTTTCAGAGTACATGAACGGTAGATGATGATGTAAAAAGATAAGAGTGGTGAACTGAAAAAAGGCATTTTTTTCCGATTAAGCTTAGCGCGAATCCATGATCGGAAAGATTCTAAATGAAAAGTAAAGGATATTGTATAAAAGTGACAATATGATAGACACTGTATTTGGTCAGACTGTTCTTCCATAAAATCTAAGTTACTTAGCATAGTCTAAAATTGGAAACAGCAAATATTGCATGTGCAAACTTTTGGTTTAAGTAGGCAGAACAGGATCTTTGCAACACTTCAAAGGAATGAAAGCTCAAGAAAATCCTTTGGCATACTTAATTTATTTGGTCTCGCCATAAGAGATTGTTATCCACCAACACTCCCGAGTTTTATTTAATAATATGATGGAGTCATCGAGTCAAACTGGAAAAAATAAATCAGCGTTGAATTTGCTGAGAAGTTAAGGACTGCGAATGAAAATCGTTTAAGATTTCGTAGGATCAACAAGTAGGCCATATTGTTTACCTCACTTGGAAATCGATTGAAGTACCCATTTGACTCGTTTAACAATGTGTAAAAATCATATGGTTGAAATGAATAAATATCTGCAAGTTATCCGCATACAGGCGATAAGAGCACTTAAAAAAATATGCGATCGGGTTGATGAATATATGAAATATGTGTAGAGAGATAATTCCACCCTGCGGAACGCCTGCAGAGAGACCAGTCAAATACACGCTCCTGGTTTAAGCAAGATTGTTATCTTAATTTTAAGTAAATTTTAAACAAATACATTACTCATTTATTCATACATCAACGATACAATGTACCTTACAATAATATTAAAAAATATTAGTAGTATTTCATTAATTACAAAAAAAAACATTATTTCAAAAATAGACGATAACATTAAAACCAAATCAAAAATACAATCACAATAAATCAACTCGAACAACACATATGGTAAGTATGCTCTGCACGTCTAAACTTTTGAAAAAAAAAAACAAATATGTAACAATATACATTTAAGTTATTAATACGATAAAGGGTTGCTTCAAGACGGGCAGCCCGCACGGTACCCCACCGAGTGGCACTCTTGACATTCATACAAAGAAAATTACTATTGTATACAAACAAAACAATAAATGTAAAAAGTTTTTATATTTACAGACCAATATCGACAACATCACAAGATGTTAAAATATAAAAAGCATTGCTAAAATACTCGTATATATTCGTAGAATGCATTGATAAAATTTAAGCAATACAATAATACTCGTAATGTCGGCTGTCAAAACTCACATCACTTTTCCCATCATCCATGATCTTGACTAGTGGAACTGTAGTACTATATACTATACTTCGGAAAGTCTAGGATGAACCGTGCGACGTTTGTCCCAAAGGGATGGGGTAAAATCGTTTTTTTTTACAAATCGAACAATTGTTTTTCTCTAAACTGACGTTTTAATTCCTAATTTTCATTATACTGACTTTCTAATGTATTGTTTTATTTGTTTGTATCTTTAAATAGGCCAAGATCCACTATGAATTAATACTAATTACGAACATTTAATTAAAATCGATTTTCGAAATCGATTTTTGAAAATCCAATTATCGAATACCCCATCCCTAGCCAATGCAGACTAACGTAGTGACTTTTGACAAACGTCACCAAATATTATTTGATTTTAACAAACTGCCACATTTTTGCTAATTTGTGACAAGATGTATTAATTTGTCATTATTGTTAGTTTTATGTAATGTACTCGTATTTACCTAAATAACTTGCTATTTATTAGAATCAAGGCTTATATTAAAGTTGGTAAAATAATTAAAATTACTGAACATCGTTACAAGGTTGTATTGGGGCCAATTTGTGAGCTGTCATACGGTTCATCCTAGATTTTCCGAACTATAGACGAAATCGTAACTGCAGGGGATGAGGTAGTTTAAATTCATTAAGGTGTGAGTCGATTTGCATAATAACTATTTTTTGTATAATCCGTGTGCGGATTGTAAATTATGCCACATATTTCCAGCAGCAGGCAACAGAGATTGCCATATTATTCGCATCAATCAGATCCTGCCAAGGGCATGTATTCCCGATGTTCGGATAGAACTATCATGCGTTCCTCCTGTATGTCCACAAAATTACATTCAGTGCAACTTTCGTTCAGGAAACCCCATCTTTGTACAATTTTTGATAGTGTAGGTAAGTCAATAATTTGCCTGAAGTCTTTATATAACGTTAGTGAGGTAATTTTAGGGATCAATGGGAATACTTCTTTCATTTCGTTTGCTTGTCAAGATAAGAAGAAATAAACAAGCAGAGAATCTGTGCCGGCAAAGACTACATGAACAGACAAGCGTGATGGTGAGGTGGCCATATTTCAGACCCAAAACAAAAATAAAAGAAGCGAGTCAGCCATAAAATAAGCCATGTAAAAAAATTTATATTGAAAACGAAACCTCCGGCTGAAAGACAACCATAAGGCGAACAAGGCTTCTGAAGTCGTATTTTAGGTAGATTTTGACAGTAATACGAGTACTATATATTGCAGAGACACTCCATGTCGCAACTTCCGAACAAAATAAACTTATCTTAAGAATTCAATTGTTGACATTCTTGTAATATTTATTACATATGACTGTCAATAACCATAAAATGTAACATTTTGTTTGTGAAATATTCGATTTTTTATGAACCTTATCAACTGCGTTGTGCCCAGTATCGCATTTATAGAGACGGCGCCCCTAGACAGTTTGCAACTAGTGCCCCTCCCCCAACACGTAATATAATTAAAATAAATGCTTATCTTTTCCGTTTCGGACCTTGAATAGTGATGAATTGAGCGCCACACAACAAACCATTGCGTCTTGCTTTCTTCTCCGCAAATACATCTACAATATCATTAAAATTCATATTCCCTCTGAAGCCTGATTCTATTAATAATACTCGTATGGTTAATGCGTTAAATCTGTTTTGTTTTAGCGTTGATCTTCAACATATTTTTAACCGTCCCCCGGGACAGTTTGGGAATAACGTGCATAAATAAAATAACATTAATATTTGATTAAACATTTGCCATATTTTGTTGATTATTAAATTGCTAACATTGAATATCTAGTTATGGTTATTTTTATTAGATTTTAAATGCAAACTAAAGTAAACGCTTTGTTCCATAAAACATTTATCTTAATCGTTCTTGTAAATATTTTTACACCCTTTTTATGAATATTTAGGCGTTTCCTTTCACTTGACGCCCCTAAGTAAAAGCCTAAGTTTGTTAGCAAACGAGGCTCTGGATATACCACAAATTATAAGGCCATTGACATCCTTATCAGTAAGATATCAAAGCTATTTCAATTTATCAGATGCGGTCTTATTTGAAGTAAATAAATAACAAAGTAAAATACATCTTCAGTCTGAGTTATTGATAATAAATCTGATGTTGTTTTTAACTTACAATATTTTTTTATTATCTTCAAACAAGTTTTGAACACGAGCCACATAAAAAATTACTTGTTAAAATTGTTATTTATAAAGGCTGTATATCATGTTTGTTAAGAAAAATATTTTTGTCAAAAATTATATTTGAATATATTGCTTAACACTTTTGTTGTACTCGTATACAGCACAACTTGGTAGATTAATTGGCATTTACCGATCTCGTCTAACCAACTAAAATGACGTGAATTCATGTAAATGAGAATTTTATACAGCGCCGCTTAAAAAGCAAACTCACATACCAATATTGAATATGGTTATTTTTCAAGTGTGACATGTTTCTGCTATTGTTTTTTCTCTTTCATTTTTCCCTTTTATTTAACTAAAAAAGTGTAAATCTTATTTATTTTTTGAGTATATTTTTTAATGTTCTTTTCAGTGACTAGAGTATTTAATTGATACATGCGATAAGTTGACTTAAAACAGGAATTCCTAGTTAGTCAACCAGCATATCTACGGTAGTTGAACTTCTTCTTCTTCCCAGTATCATGTCAGGTCCCCCCAACGTTGAGTATCACTTGAGAGTAGACATATTTGTCCCCGACAGCCCGAAAAAGATCTCCAACGCCCCTTATGCCAGTCTTATCACGTATATTGCGGAGCCAGGATATTTGCCTCCTGCCAACACCTCTTCGGCTTTCTATTTTGCCTTGGATGATCAGGTGCAGTAATTTGTACTTTGCTCCTCTAAGTACATGACCCAAGTAGGACACCTTTCGGATTTAAATATTAGTCAGCAACTCCCTATCAACTTTGGCTCTTTGAAGAACCCTTGTACTGCTGACCATATCCTTCCAGAGTATCCGTAGCATTCTCCGGTGCATCCACACTTCGAATGCCAGTCGATCCATACTACCAACTTTGAAGGTCCATGATTCCACTCCACGCAATAACACTGACAAAACGTAGCATTTGACTAACCGTTGTCGAAGTTTCATGTATAGATTATCATCGCAGAATACGCTTCTCATTTTATTAAAAGCCGCACGAGATGATTCAACTCTGCACTTGACTTCGGTTTCTGGGTCGAGGTATTCCACTAGGATACTTCCGAGGTATTTAATTTTTTCACTCTCTCTATATCAGCACCGATCAATGTAAGACGTGCTCCTGCGTGATCCTGCCGTCAAACACCATGAACTCAGTTTTACTCACGTTCATGTTCAGCCCCAGCCTCACACCGGCTTCATTAATTATATATCTATAAGCGTTTGAAGGTCGTCAATACTGTCTGCCAGTACAACTGTATCCTCTGCGTACCTGATGTTATTGACGCATACACCATTTACTTTGACCCCCAGATTCAAGTTATGTAGTGCTTCCTTGAAAACTATATCAGAGTACAGATTGAATAACATAGGTGAAAAAATACAAACTTGTCGGACTCCACGTTGAATTGGTATGCCTTTCGATTTGTTATTTTCCAATTTAATGACAGCTTCTTGATTCCAGTACAGGTTTTTAATAATATTTATATCCTTATCATCATTACCCGTTCCTAAAGCATTTTAACAAGGTCTGCGTGTTTCACTCTATCGAATGCCTTCTCGTAATCGATGAAACAGGCAAAAATGTTTTTTCGTTTGTCTCGGCATTTCTGCAATAGCACGTTTATTGCTAATAACGCTTCTGGTGTTCCAAAGCCATTCCTGAAACCAAATTCAGAATTGTCCAGGTCACGCTCGCACTTCAGCCTAATTCTTGAATGTATAATCTTTAAGAATATTTTCAACACATGACTCACAAGGCTAATCAGTCGATAGTCATTATATTTTTTGGGATGCTGTTTTTTAGGGAGAGTGATGAATATAGATTTAAGCCAATCTTGGAGGATGATCCCCGTGTCATAAATAATATTAAATAGTCTTAACATGTAGCCAGTGTTCTTGTCGTCAATCAATTTTAAAATCTCAGTGGGTACTTCGTCAGGTCTACAGGTTTTTTTTTTGTTTTTACTATTAAAAATAGCATGGAGAATTTCAGATTTCATTATTGTTGAACATAAAAACAATAAACGTGATAGGGAAAAGGGATTTTGTTTTTTATATGAGTATTGAAATGTTTGTTTTTAAACTGTTACTTTTGTTTATTGTATCTTTCCTTCTCATGTTAAAAACAATCGATTTTGTTGCTGTCAATAAACTAATTAAATAATTATAAACTAGAATAATTTAGTACTTAAATGTAAAAAAAATGTTTATTGTGAAGAATTTGTTCACATTTCGTTAAAAATGTAGTTCTATATGTACAATATAAATATGAAATTAATTCATAATTAATTTTTATTAATACTATTTGGAACGTCCTTGTTTATCAACGAACAATTTTTATTAATACTATTTGGAACGTCCTTGTTTATCAACGAACAAGTTTTATTAATACTATTTGGAACGTCCTTGTTTATCAACGAACAATTTTTATTAATACTATTAGGAACGTCCTTGTTTATCAACGAACAATTTTTATTAATACTATTTGGAACGTCCTTGTTTATCAACGTACAAATTTTATTAATACTATTTGGAACGTCCTTGTTTATCAACGAACCATTTTTATTTATACTATTTGGAACGTCCTTGTTTATCTGCGAACAATTTTTATTAATACTATTAGGAACGTCCTTGTTTATCAACGAACAATTTTTATTAATACTATTTGGAACGTCCTTGTTTATCAACGAACAATTTTTATTAATACTATTTGGAACGTCCTTGTTTATCTATGAACAATTTTTATTAATACTATTAGGAACGTCCTTGTTTATCAACGAACAATTTTTATTAATACTATTTGGAACGTCCTTGTTTATCAACGAACAAGTTTTATTAATACTATTTGGAACGTCCTTGTTTATCAACGAACAATTTTTATTAATACTATTAGGAACGTCCTTGTTTATCAACGAACAATTTTTATTAATACTATTTGGAACGTCCTTGTTTATCAACGTACAAATTTTATTAATACTATTTGGAACGTCCTTGTTTATCAACGAACCATTTTTATTTATACTATTTGGAACGTCCTTGTTTATCTGCGAACAATTTTTATTAATACTATTAGGAACGTCCTTGTTTATCAACGAACAATTTTTATTAATACTATTTGGAACGTCCTTGTTTATCAACGAACAATTTTTATTAATACTATTTGGAACGTCCTTGTTTATCTATGAACAATTTTTATTAATACTATTAGGAACGTCCTTGTTTATCAACGAACAATTTTTATTAATACTATTTGGAACGTCCTTGTTTATCAACGAACAATTTTTATTAATACTATTTGGAACGTCCTTGTTTATCAACGAACAATTATCTTTGTTAATTAGTGTTTTAGGTTTTCCGTATTTTAAATACAATTTATTTCCGTATGTTAACATAATATTCCTATAGCAAGGGATTCGGAAGATATTTTTACTAACTCCTAAAATAGCAACCTATTCCTAATTTAGAATTCAGACCCTAAAGATTTATTTTTAATTAATAAATGTGTTATTTTAGGATGATCGGAATTGAGCTCAACAAATTGAAGTGTTCAATTTCCAATAAACGTAATTGATTATCTAACCGAGTTAGAAACACATCTACCTAAAACGTGATCGTAAAATTTCAAAGCGGGTATTTTAATTTTAATATGTTGTTTATAGTTAAGGCATTAACGTTGTGGAGGTTTAAAGGCATTGTAATTTATTTTATCAAACACTGTTTATTCCACTTTTTGTAACGGTATAACCCTACCGGTTTCAAGGCTTTTACCTCATCTTCAGGGGACCACAAACAAGGCTAAATTCTATACACTCTTCAATATGCCGAAATCATCAATTTGTATATATTGAAGGGTAAACTATACGAAAGAATTTTAAAAAATGCAAAGATAAAATATGGGGATGAATTTATATATTAGGTCCTTACATATGAAATTGGCGTTTTGTTTGGGAGGAACATAAAGTTGATTTTTTTAATATAATATATTTATTTAATCAAAGTATGTACCATTGCTATCTATGCACTTTTGCCATATCATAGGTAGTTCATCGATCCCTTTACTAAAAAAACCATTCGGACGGGAATCAATAAAATCTTTGAAGTCGGTTTGGACTGCCCCATCGGAGTTGAATTTTTTCCCTTGCAAGAAGTTATCCAAATTTCGAAAAAAATAGTAATCTGTTGGGGCAAGGTCCGGAGAGTACGGTGGATGTCTTAGACATTCCAATTGAAGCTCTTCTAATTTGGTAGCCGTCTGTTGTGCAGTGTGTGGTCTAGCGTTATCATGAAGCAGCAGTGGCCTAGAGCGATTAACCAGCCTCGGTTGTTTAGCAGCTAGCTTTTCCATCATGGTTTGCAGTTGCTGACAATAGACATCTGCCGTAATCGTCTGGCCAGATTTAAGAAAGCTGTAGTGAACGACACCAGCACTAGTCCACCAAACGCTCACAAGTAACTTTTTTGGAGTCAATTTTCGCTTGGGGCATGGTTTGGCTGGTTCGGCAGGGTGCAGCCATTGCGATGAGCGCTTCCGATTATCATACAGGATCCATTTTTCATCACAGGTAATGATTCGATTCAAAATCCCTTCATTATTGTGCCGGTTGAGTAATGCAACGCAGCAGTCAACGCGCGTTTGTTGATTTGCTTCACTCAATTCGTGAGGTACCCACCTTTCAAGCTTTTTCACCTTCCCAATTTGCTTCAAGTGGATTAAAACAGTTTTATCACTAACACCGCAGCCTGCAGCTAACTCAGACGTGGTTTGCGATGGATCCGCTTCCACAATAGCCTTCAATTCTTCATTATCAACTTTGGTCTCCGGCCGTCCACGGGGCTTGTTCTGCAGGTCGAAATTTCCAGAACGAAAACGTTGGAACCAAAAACGCACTGTGTTTTCTTTTGCGGCACCGTCGCCATACACATCATTAATCCTTCGAGCCGTTTCTGCAGCACTGGTGCCACGGTGGAACTCGTACTCGTAAATAACGCGATATTTCAAGTTTTCCATTTTGTAAACTGAGTGACGCAAAGAAAAAAAACAATTGAGGAAAAACAAATGAATTATAATTTTCGAAACACAAATACTTGAGTAAATAGCTGTATAAATTTGAATTTGAAATTCTTAACCAAAGAGAAGATATTTGAGATCAAAGTTGCCAGTACGGCAAAACGCCAATTTTATATGTAAGGACCTAAATTCGAACATACTGAAGAGCCTTGCAGGGAGACAATCTTTTTTTGACCCCAGTAGTTAAGCCTTCGAGTTTTAAACTACTTGATCAGACACGGACTACGCGGTTTATCATTGCTCGGCTTAGTAAAACTACCGCTCGTGGAGAGGTTACAAGACCCGCACACCCACGAGTATTGCTACCAGATGAACTCTTTTATTAGACTGGCACCACTTTTTTTATATTTTTTTATATTGGGTACCATCGGAAATCAAATCCGAAAACCCCGAGTGGAAGTCAAGAATCGTACCACTAGGTTATGGAGATTTACTTGAGAATTGAGATGCAAATTGGTCTTATAGTAAAACTAGTTCAAAAGTCAATCTGACAGGAATCGAACCTAGGACGATTGCTTTCTTAGCTTGAATACTAACCGCTAGAACACGGTGGTCATATTTACAAAAATAAATTTCTTCAGTAACGTTTATTTGTTTTATTCATTTTGGAATATACTCCCTTCGAACGACACAGGCATTTTTTCCGCCTAGCTTCGAGGGTATAAGGATACCAGTTTTTTTAAATATAGAGATTGAAGCCAATTTTGTCTCCCAGTCACACTCTTTAATATGCCGAAATCATTTATATGAAAGGGTAAACTATACGAAATAATAAAAAAACATTGCAAAGATAAA
This sequence comes from Odontocerum albicorne, assembly GCA_949825065.1. Lineage (NCBI taxonomy): Eukaryota > Metazoa > Arthropoda > Insecta > Trichoptera > Odontoceridae > Odontocerum > Odontocerum albicorne. The sequence continues at coordinate 34,408,557 of OX463851.1, forward strand.
ATATGGGGATGAATTTATATATTTTGGGAAATTGAGCATTTTGGAATAAATATGAAATAGTTTTATCCAAAACATTTTTTCGTTATACATGGTGCGTTTTATGCTCCAGGCCGATTTTGTTTGTCTGCCATTTTAATTTAGCTGTCATTTGTCAGTTTATATTTGTTAGTTGTGGAGAGTGGTCAATAACAATTTATTATAAAGCATCTGTGTTGAAGTCCTAAAACATTTTATTTAAATAACTGTTCAATTGTGAATACGTGAAGAAAATTGCGTGTTTCTTTTTGGTTCAAAACATGTGCCAAGCAAGTCAACCATTCAGCGTGTAATGAATAATGTATTACACTTTCGCTGTACATCTCATGAGATTATCCAGGCTTCATTCTGATAAGACTACGGAGGTCGTCATTTCAGGAAATAAGATGCGAAAGACTTACAATATATTTTTAATATATATTTACACAATAAGTAATTATAAGTTAACATAGTATATGAATCACAAAACAAAACAAAATAGGTAATTTAAAGTGAACTCTCTCAATTTGTATTTATCTGGGTTTGATGTAATCCATCAGCAAACTAGGCTTTTGATTATATCTTACAGAGGACATATAAACATGAAAAATAGAATTTCATTCTTAGTACAGATTCTTAATTAATTATTTATTGTTTATCTTATATATTCCCATTAACTTGATTAGTTGTGATACCTAATCACATGCACCTCATCATTTCGGAAAAATCAATAGTCCAACTCAAAATGTACTTCTTACACTTATCAAAAACACACTACATACATTTAAGAGTTCATATAACTATTCACTACAATTAACTCATTTTGCATGCTCAAGAACTCAAACTCCTGTCGTGACAACAACGACGTTCCGATACACTGCATGAATTTATCGCACCTTTGTGCCTTTATTGAATTTGGTATTTAATTTTTTGTCACGGGGGTGATGAATATTAGGTCAGTTGCCATGGATGTAAGGTTTCTTTAGTGAGTTTGTATTGCATTTCTTTTTTTTGGTGATAGTGCCATAAAATGGATTTAACGTGTAATCTTAAAGACCTGATTCATCCTGAATAGTTCCGCTGTGGAAAACAAGATAAGAAGTATATTAATTATGTTCATCTTGTAAGCCTCTCAGTGTGGTCTGATTAACACAAGACATTTATAACAAAACTTAAAACAAAAATATTTATTTTGATGAGTTTTAACACATGCCCATATTTAATATCGATATTTTTTCATACTAAAAAGTTTTTCTCGGAGAATTTATGAAAAATTAAATAACACAAAACTTTTTTATCTCGCTTTTTTTTGTTTTTCAAAAACACAATATTTTTTATTAGCTCGTGCTTTTTTAAATCATATTTAAAACATCAGTTTTTAGTTCACATTCATTCATCTACTTTTATACATCAAAGTTGATATTAACATTCTTTTTTGATACTGTTCGTTTCAGGTTTATATAGTTTAGAGACCTTTTTACCTTATGTATTATCACTACTTCTCGTTTGATATCGTGACATCAATAATTTAAGAAAATACTACCCAAATAGCAAAACTCCTCAACATATAATTCGTTTGAAGCACGTAAGATAAACTATTTTTAGATAAAATCATTGAATTCGACACGAAATCTAATTTGGTGCGATCGCCAGTATAACCCATTACACGTAAGCTTTATAATCTCAGTCTAAAAGTGGGCCTACGTCATGATTTGCTATAAATCAATATGGAGTGTATTTGCAGTTGGATTGGACCGCGCACCCCTGGCGGCCGTTTCGGGAACCAAGATGTGAAACCTCCCTGCGATGACGTCACCCATTCTTAACCTACGTTAAAAGTTTTATAACAGGTTTGCTCGTGAAAAAAAAATTATTAAAATATATTTTTTAAATATATGAATAATAAATTAATAACGTGATTACAATCATAATATTATAATAAAATGATTATTTATACATCCCCGTTTAGAGAGCACTTTTCTCAAGTCCGCTGTAAATAAGGATTCGAACCCACTATTTATGACATATTTAAGATATTAAAAAAAACAATGTAAGTATTGGAAGGTAGTGACTGCGGCCATTATATAAGGAGCTTCATCGCAACTAATTATGTTTAGAAAAAATATTTGTTACGAAACAGCAGAAAACTTATAATCCTATGATACATTTTTATTATTTCGTGTGGTACCCTTTAATTTATCCTAAATGGTAATTCGAACATACTGAAGAGCCTTGCAGGGAGACAATCTTTTTTTGACCCCAGTAGTTAAGCCTTCGAGTTTAAAACTACTTGATCAGACACGGACTACGCGGCTTATCATTGCTCGGCTTAGTAAAACTACCGCTCGTGGAGAGGTTACAAGACTCGCACACCCACGAGTATTGCTACCAGATGAACTCTTTTATTAGACTGGCACCACTTTTTTTATATTTTTTTATATTGGGTACCATCGTAAATCAAATCCGAAAACCCCGAGTGGAAGTCAAGAATCGTACCACTAGGTTATGGAGATTTACTTGAGAATTGAGATGCAAATTGGTCTTATAGTAAAACTAGTTCAAAAGTCAATCTGACAGGAATCGAACCTAGGACGATTGCTTTCTTAGCTTGAATACTAACCGCTAGAACACGGTGGTCATATTTACAAAAATAAATTTCTTCAGTAACGTTTATTTGTTTATTTATTAATTTTAAACCTAAATCCAAATTTTTGCTTTGGAGAATTCACATATACTCTTTAATACTTTTTCACTTCAATAATAATTAAAATTATATATGATTATTATAATATATAGTATGAATACTTGGACTTACACGAGAAATGACTAGTAGCAAAACTTGGGTGGAACTCTTGAGTGTGGTGTTTTTTTAGTGATTATGCGCGGCACATTATGGGATTCACTTTTGGTTATGTCTGAAGTGATGAAGTGTGAGGGGTTTGATTCGCGTGATATATTCATATGTCACTATTTATCGAGTTGATGAGAGCATGCATTGCGGTATTTTATAATAAAAATCGGAAAGAAATATCTATCCATTTTTCCGTGTTATGTGTTTTCAGTAAGATACAGATAAAAGCCTAGTTTACTTACTGGTGATACGACAAATGAAAGGCAACACATCTAGATTTATAAATATTATGTCTCCACATCAAATTAACTGTTATTTTTTCACAAATTATATATTCATAAATTTTCTTGTCATTTAGAAATAAAATAAAATGAATATATTTAACAAATACAATAAAACGCATAAATAACGAGAAGTTCCTTAAAATCTTGATGTGTTCCTATTTATTTTTGAAAACCTTTGAGGTATTAATTCTATGGCGTTTTGGTAAAGAGGTACAAGTCATCAATTACTTATTTGTCAATTTGAAGTTTTGCAGCACTTGTATTTTTGAAATACAGACCTCAGTTAAATTTTAAAGGTAAACTTTGAATACATAAATAATTTATGTATACAAAGTTTACCTTTTAAATTTACCTGAGGTCTGTAATTCAGGAATACAAGTGCTGCAAAACTTCAAACTGACAAATAAGTAATTGATGACTTGTACCTCTTTACCAAAACGCCATAGAATTATTTTGATTACTGTCATTTTGTTTTTTGGAAGCCGAATGTCATCGTGAGGTTATCGTTAGATTTTTGTGAGATTGTTATAAACCTCCTTATTATACTTTATTAACGGTAACGGCTTTAACTTTGTGGAACTCCATATTAGAATATTTAACAGTAAATTACTTTGTTATTCCACTAGAATCCAAGAACATAAGCGTTGTCTATTTGGTAGCATTTTTTCAGAACTTGCAAAACATATTATATATACAAATAATAATTTCAAAGATGGTGAAGTTCAAGTTATACATACAAATATGTCACAAAAATTATATAAAACAAGAGTTTCGAAAAACAATAAAAGCATAAGCAAAAATAATAAAGTGATAAATATTCCAAGAATATGAAAGATTTCACCCCTCTGAAACATTTTTTCCTTTTGGTAAACAGTCTTCATACATTTCTGATGTAATATGACACTAGACTTACCTTAGCAACGCACTCGTAACAAATTGGGATCGTTCCGCCTAAAGAGGGCCTCGTGATATGGGGTAGAAACACGCGCAGCGGGAATAAATGTAATTAGTGGAATAACAACTAATTTATTGTTAATTTTTTCCATACACTTCACACTTTTTAGAGTAAACTTTGGCAACAAGTTATTATGTAATTATAGACTAAAAATACACAATGAATTAAAAATTGTTTTATTGTAAAGATATCTAGTTTAAAAAACAAGTCTTTAATTTAATTTTGGTTTACTCAATTTTAAAATCCCTTTATTCCGTTATTATTACTCAGGTACCTCTCAATATGGATTATTAGTCTCTATACCAATTAACCCTCAGAGTATTTCTAACTCGGCCCATTAATAACAACCCCTATGTGTAAGGAACCTCATTTCAGCCGCCTGGATTATTGAACGCACTCCTTTAGGGAGTATCCATATTGGCTTTGCGTATTATAAATTTAGCCATATGTTGGTATTCAAGTCCTTAAAAACTTACTATTTGAATATTTTACATCAGGGCACACCTCTACTTCCCATAGGTGTTACCTAAATTATTAAACTAACCAATTCATCTCCGACCATGTGTACACTTACGTAGTAACAAAAAGTTGTTACTAAGTACTTAAGCTCCGTAATTTGACCGATAGATTTACCCGATTGGTGGAAAAATATTAAGAAATTTTGTATTTAGAAGCACAATTTTTACAAAAATTTAAGAAATTTAGAGGAAGACGCGTAAATGCATCCAATGTGTTTTAGTCGCAAATGGGTCAAGTTATGAAACAAAAGCGATAAAACGACCACTTTATGGTAGATTATACTGAATATTGTCGAGTTCAAACATCTTTTGGATAGATTTACTCGATTTATGGAAAAACATTAAGAAATATGGTACTTAGAAGCATAATTATTACAAAATTGAAGAAATTTAGAGTTAAAACGCATAAATACTCGTACATCCAATCCGAGAGTTTTTGAGGTTATTTTATCACAAGATGAACCAAAAGCGATTAAATGGTCACTTTATGGTACATTATACTCAATTTTGTCGAGTTTAACCATCTCTAGGTTAGATTTACCCAATTGGTGTAAAAACATTAAGAAATACGGTATTTAGAAACATAATTGTACAAACAATTAAGAAATTTAGAGTCAAAACTCATAAATGCATCCAACATGAAAGTTTTAGTAGCAAAGGTATCAAGTTTTGACTCGAAAGCGATAAAATTAACACTTTATTGTAAATTATACTGTATTTTGTCGAGTTTAACTATCTTTTGGTTAGATTTACCCGATTGGTGTAAAAACATAATGAAATATGGTACTTAGAAGCATAATTGTGCAAAAGTTTTAGAAATTTAGAGTCAAAACGCATAAATGCATCCAAATATGAGAGCTTTAGTCGCAAATGCATCAAGTTTTGACTCGAAAGCGATCAAATTACAACATTATGGTAGATTATACTGAATTTTGTCGAGTTTAACATTAAGAAATATAGTATAATGAAGCATAATTGCAATAAAATTGTAGAAATTTAGAGTCAAAAAGCATAAACATATCCAATCTGCGAGTTATTGAAACTCTGAAACTGAAAGTGATTAAATGGTCACTTTATGGTAGATCACACTCAATTTTGTCGAGTTTAACTATCTTTTGGTTAGATTTACCCGATTGGTGTAAAAACATAAAGAAATATGGCATTTAAAAGCATAATTGTACAAAAATTTAAGATATTTAAAAAGAAAGCAACAATCTTATAAATACCAAGAGCGTATATCTGAATGGACTGATCTCTCTGCAGGCGTTCCCCAAGGTGGAATTCACTCTCCACTCCTTTTTTCTACATTCATCAACCCAATAACGTCATCTCTTAAGTGTTCTTACCATCTGTATGCGAATGACCTGCAGATACATGTATTCGTTTTGATCAAAATTTATTTCATACGCCTTTAAATTATTTAAATGCGGACCTTCAATCGATCTCGGAGTGGACTGGAGAGCATGGCTTACTCAGAAATCCTACGTCTTAGTCTCAAGCGATCCTCATTGGCAGCCTTCAGCTTCTCAGTAAATTCAACACTGACTTACTTCCTACAATATCACTTGATGGCTCTATCATACTATTAAATAATAATGTTTAAAACCTAGGGTGCTAATAGATAACACTCTCTCATGGCGAGATCAAATAAATGAGGTAAGCCGAAGGATTTTCTTCAGCCTTCATTCCCTTAAAGTGTTGCAAAGATTCCTGCCTACTTAAACCAAAATTGTACGTGTACAATCTCTGCTTATTCCGATTCTGGACTATGCGGACATATGTTACTTGGATGTTACAGAGGAACAACTGAACAAATTGCAGCGTCCTCAAAATACTTGTCTAAGATTTATTTTCAACTTACGAAAGTACAATCATATAACTTCATATCAGAAGGCATTGAACTGGTTGAATGTTAGAAATATATGCCAAATTCATATACTGTCTCTATTGTATAATATCCTTAACTGTCCCGCAGCCTCCTCTTATCCCGCCGAAAATGTTCAGCGTCTTTCCAATCATGGATTAGCGCTACGCTCAAACAGAGAATATTTATTAGCCTTTCCAGTTCACCGCTTCTCTTTCTTAACGTCGTCCTTTACTGTCCATGCAGTGATACTCTGGAATCAGTTACAAACCAATATAAGACTCACTCCGTCCTTGGCATGCTTTAAGAAGCGACTGAAAATACTTTTAATTTCAAGTTAGTAAAATAACGTACTTCATTCCCGATTTTTCTTTTCCTTTCCTCTCCACCATCCCTTGCTTTCTTTTGATTGATGATGTCTCACTGTATGTTATATGAAAAAGAATGTTCGGGTGATTGTCTGTCTTTGTGGGGTTCGTGGGCATATGTTCACGTATGTGTTTATGGATTACGTGGGGATGGATAGTCATCTGAATGATTTATGCAACCATGTAACTTGCTTAATTTACTTTGCTTGGTTGGTTGGAAGAGATTGCCACTTGGCAATAAACCCGCCAGATTGTATTTGCAATAAAAGTGTTAAATAAATAAATAAAGATGTTATAGATGATTTAAATGAAAATCAGACTGGAATACTTTAAAAAAAAATCAAGGTTCCAATGGGAATCAAACCCGCAACCTAGGATTGGGAGACAAGCGTCTTACCAACTAGGCCACGGAAGCACCTTGAATATGCTCATTCATTTTTCGTATAGGAGGCAACAAAGATCAACCTATAATTCGCATCAGTCAGGTTCTGCCCAGAACATAGTCCCTATGTTCGGTTACAACCTTACGTCGATTCATCTTCGGACCGATTGGCTACTCTCATCTAGTGGCGTCAAATTATTTTTGGTGCATATCTCGACTGATGGGATATTATGAGATGACCATAGACTTATATTTTAAGTGTATTTTCTTGTCCATTATCTTGAAATGTATATGCAATTGTATGATGTATGTTTATACTACAATATATTGCTAACAATAAAACGTATTTATTTATATTAATTTAATTTATCAAGGGAAATACTTAACAAAGCAGATAACTTTTAAACTACAGTGAAACCCCGTTTTTACTTGCCCGGAATTCACGTTTTCCCGCTATTTGCGTTCAATTTTTCCAATGCCGTTTTATTTTAGTACATTTAGTACCCGCTTTTACGTTTTTATTTCCCGCAGTTTACGTTTGAATTTTTTTAAAAGCAATTCAATTTTTAAACATATTTAATTAAATGCGCGATGATTTAAAATATTTGAAATGAATATTAGGAAGCAGAAATATGTTGTTTCTATTTATAGACACGTGTGCACCTGCACCTGCAGCGCTTATGATCAAGGTTACACGAGTCGTGTAATACAATGCAATTGGTGGAAAATTTAGCGAATCAGAGGCAGGTAGACTGTATATGTATTTGGTCAATCTATGCTTGTGTTTTAAACGTTTCGGTCGTGTACATACAATTTCAATTGTCAATTGTCGTGTATTTTGAGTGTCAATTTACGTTTTTTTTCATTTCTTTTAATTTTTCGTTGAATCCCTTCAAATAATGTCTCAGCAAAGAAAAATATTATCGATTCAAGAGAAAAGGAAAATTCTCGAATAAACATGTTGGTTCACGTGTTTCGCTCGCGCGTGATTTGGGGATACCCATTACAACTTTGGCTACGATAATAAAAAAAAACGCGAATCGATTTTTAGGGACTTGTGTTTCGCATGGAAGGATGTTGGTTGTTTGAATAAAAGTCGCCGAGATCGGAATAAGTAAAGAGAAAGTTTATTGTAAGCGTCTGTATTTATAATGTATAGAACGGCGCAGAACATGTCACTGTCTCGCTTCCGCTGGACACATGTTTATTGTTTTACGTTCTATATACATTTCATACTACGGTCTGCAGGAGAGGCAAGAGATATATCGGTGTCTCGCTCTTCGCTACTAGTGAGTTCAATGACCGCGCGGGTGACCTTCGCTCGGCGCCACCTCGCACTCACCACTTGCGAGTTCAATGACCGCGCGGGCAAGGGTCGCCTCAATGGGTTCAGTGACCGCACGCACGATCGCTACAGATTGAAAAAAAAAATTCCGATTTGCGTGATTATCTAAATAAAAATTAATTTTCAATTTTACATTTTTTTTTTCAAGCCCCGAATCTACGTTTTCCCTCCAATTACGTTTTTTTTATCAGTCCCTTCAAAAACGTAAAAAAGGGGTTTCACTGTATACAAATGATTAAAATCTCAATTACTTGTGTTTCCTCCCATGCACAGTTCATTTATGTTAACAGGTTAGAAAAAAATATATAATTATGTATGTAAGAAAAAAAAAAAAATCTTCCGTCAATTCAGCCAGCATCTTTCTAAGCGCTGATAATTTTCATACAAAAATGTCTACACCCTTGACAGTAACGTTATCTACGTGGTAAAGAAGCTTAAAGCTTTCTCTTTACATACTACTTCACAAATATTAATAAGGTTAACAATCTTAGTTGTTTCCCTTTTGTAAACTCTTACTTAACTTGAACTCCCCTTTCCCAATGACGTCATTCGATCTTAACCTACGTTAAATATAAAATATCTAATGTTACGTTGAACGTTAAATGTAAACACTCTTCAAAATATTACGAATTACGTGATCATGGAAATGTGACAAAACAATAATAAATTTCGTAATGCTACCTTACATTTTCTCGGTTACATAATTTTGTATTGAGTAATAAATGACATTTAAAAATGGAACTCAAAGGAAGATTACGTATCCAAGTGACCTTACATTATTCACGCTCAATATTTTTTTCATAAGTTTTTTACGGATATTTATAACATTATTGACGTTTGTTTTATTTACGGTATTAACAAAAAAAAATTAACAAGTACCATCGCTTTTTTTTTTTAGGTAGACAGAAAAACAAACCTTTTATTCACTCACACAGCTTTTATTTCTTTCACAATATAAGAAATAGATATTTTGATTTTTTAATGTATTTTACGTGATTGAAAATGGCACATCAGGTGATTTCGGCATTTTTTGTGTGTTTCTTTTTCAATATAGCCTGAGTTAGTATTTCGGACTCACAGCACCGATTTTTTTTTGTTTTAAAGTTGCTTAAAGCTTGGAGTTCATTCAGCCCGGCAAATTGTCAGTTCTTTCACAGGAAATTTCAAATGCTGTAAAACTATTATTTAACGTCATTATATTGGAGTAACCAATCGCTTCGAAGATGAACTGATGTAAGGCTGTAACCGAACATTTAGACTATGTTCCGGGCAGAATCTGATTGTTACGAATTATAACTTAATCTCTGTTGCCTTCTACTAAAAACACGTGACGATGGCCCGAATACGAAAAACGAATGATAATCACATCTTCAATATGTCCATCTTTCTGCATTCCTTTTCTCACAATATACTTATTTCTTTATTTTATATTATATCGAAAAACATACAATTCTGAACCGAAGTCGATTGAGACACTTTTACAATCCTTAGAAATAGTTAACATCTACTTATAACTAGACAACAATTCTTACAACTTTTTTTCAGCAATACTGTAGCTGGATTAGTCAGATGATGCTTTGGGAGCATGTGCTTATAACGGAAAGGTAGATCGGATTTACTCTTGTAAGCCCCTGGGGCAGCGATTAGAGGATTGTTGTCATTCTATTAGCTTTTATAAAACTTAACAGTCCAAGCGAGGATGTGGTGCTGGAGAGTATCTTTTTTATTATATTTGTTCTTTAATCTAGATATGCGGGGGTGTGGGATGGAAGCCCCCTGATGCCCTTGCGGTCGGGCTCGCCCTACATTGGTGGGGTATATCTCGGCCGTGGGAATGTTTGTGGGATGAGCCCGGACCTTTTGGTGTACTCTCTCTTGAATGTGTTTTTTTCTGTTTTTCTTTTTTTGTCATCTACTATATTTATTTTCTGTGTTTATTTTTTTGTATATATTCCTGTTTCTACGTGTCTAAGGGTGTAGGCTGAAAAACATCTGGTGTCCCCGTGGCTGGGTTCGCCCTATATTGGTGGGGTGTATTTTGGCCGAGGGGGTGCTATTAGATGAGCCCAGACCTTTTGATAGCTTTTGCGTCTGATGTATTGTCTGCAATTTATGTGTTTTTAGAAATGTTATTCAGGTGTGATCTTGTACATACTATGTTGCAGTCAATAAACCTAATATTTATTTATTTATTTTATTTATTTATTTATCTTCACGCTGTTTGGCGTGAAGTTGAGAGAGGTTTATTCTGGGATGGGTCTTGAAAGAGATTTTGAATGCCTTGTTCTGTACTCGTTAAAGCTTCAAGTGATCCGTGTTGCTCACACTACCCTAAAACTTTTACAATCCTGTTAACCCAATACGTCTAGGCAGAGGTTGCTTTATAGTTATTTGAGTTTTATTTACTTTTTCTTTTTTTTAACATGTCGTTCTCTTTTTCCTGATTTTACCTGCACAGTGAATGCAATATCACATAGTAACGTTCATTAGTGTATTACACGATCACATAACTCATTTTATATCTCCATAATCTCCCGGTTTATCGCGATTCCGTGTCATCATTAACATCCAATCGATTCGCGACATTTGCGACCAAGGGCATATATACTACATGCAGATTCATTATTTACTTGTTTCTTTTTTCTTTCTCTCGCTTCTGATTTCTTTTTATATTTTAGCATCTAATGATGTGGTCAATATTGACTTTTGATTCCGATTAAACTATGTGTTTGTTGATTTTTGAATTATTATTTTATTGGAATGCAACTGTATTCATCCCCTACGAATGTTAAGCTCGGTGTGGTACGGTGCGGACTGCCTGTCTTTTGGCGGTCAAGTATCGTATAACCAACTGCGTATACTGTCAAATTTTGGTACATTTCTAAGACATTGTAATTTGTTTTATACTTCTTCTTCTTAAACTTTCTATAGACTCAAGAGTTTGTTACTGCAGGGTTGTCCTCCTGTGATGCTGAGCTCCAGCTATCTCTCCATCGTTTCGGAGGTCTCCCTGGTAGACACCGTCCATCTGGCACCCCATGCAGAGCTATGTATGGAATTCTTGTGGAATTCATTCTCTGTACATGTTGGAACCAGTATCGTCGAGGCTGTCGTCCCCATGTGATAACATCTTGGACCTCAAAGACCTCGCGGATTGTGGTGTGTCTTACATGATCACGCAAAGTCTTCCCAGCAATAGCACGTAGAGTTCTCATTTCCGTTGCCCTGAGCATACCTTTTGTCCTGACAGTGTCCACCCTCGAAACCCAGATGCAACAACGAAATGTGAAAGCTATCGTGGCATACCACATTGAGCAGATATAAGCAGATTTTGATACTGTCCGTTTAAGGTTTAAGAGACTTATTGAATTTGTTTCCTGTCGCTACACGCCGTTCGATATAGAAAGCTATTAGTAACTATAAAACTGTAATAAATAACCAAAGAATATAAAAATATCACATATTAAAATATAATATTTATTTCGTGCCAAAAGACCAAAAGTACTTCCAATGAAACGTAAAACCAGTTAGACATTAATATATCTCTCGTAATACAGTGACACTATTCGATCTGAATAGAGCCTTAGGGAAGTAGGTAGAAATACGTGTGTAATAATAATACATTACAATTCAAGCGTTTTTGTACGAAAACTTGGTTTTTGTTTAGGTAAAAGTAATTAAAGTCAACGGGAAAATATTGACGCAAAATATTGAAATTTCGAAAAATTTGAGGTTTGGGACGAAAAACATGAAAATACGTTGAACAAATAATAATTCTGTCATGATTTTATACATATACATGTACAACTTGGTCGTCAATGGCAGTTTTTTGAGTGAAAACTTTAACTTTCAGTAAATTACTAAAAAATGTTCGTACGGATTTATCAGATTTTGACGTTTTATATCCCAATTAACGTTTTAATTAGTCTTTTGTCTTGATATATTACAATTAGAGCGTTTTTGTAAGAAAACTTGGTTTTTAGTTAGGTAAAAGTAATGAAAGTCATCGAAAAGTTAAAATATTGACGCAAAATATTGAAATTTCGCAAAAATAGAGGTTTGGGACGAAAATATGAAAACATGTTGAAGAAATGATAATTCTGTCATGATTTTCTACATATATTTGGACAACTTGGACCTCAATGGCAGTTTTTTGAGTGAAAAGTATTAAATTTAAGTATATTTCTGAAAAATGTTTATATTGATTAAGCAGATTTTGTCGTTTTATATCCCAATTAACGTTTCTATTAGTCTTTTGTTTTGATATATTACAATAAGAGCGTTCTTGTACCAAAACTTGGTTTTTGGTTAGGCAAAAGTAATAAAAGTCATCGAAACAGGAAAATATTGACGCAAAATATTATAATTTCGCAAAAATGGAGGTTTGGGACGAAAAACATGAAAACACATTGAACAAATCATAATTCTGTCATGATTTTCTATATATATTTGTACAGCTTGGCCCTCAATGGCAGTTTTTTGAGTGAAATGTATTAACTTTCAGTATATTACTAAAAAATGTTTGTACGGATTTAGCATATTTTGACGTTTTATATCCCAATTAACGTTTCTATTAATCTTTTGCCTTGATACATTACACTTCAAGCGTTTTTGTACGAAAACTTGGTTTTTGGTTAGGTAAAAGTAATAAAAGTCATCGAAAAGTTATAATATTGACGCAAAATATTGAAATTTTGCAAAAATAGAGGTTTGGGACGAAAAACATGAAAACACGTTGAACAAATCATAATTCTGTCATGATTTCCTACATATATTTGTACAGCTTGGCCCTCAATGGCAGTTTTTTTAGTGAAATGTATAAACTTTCAGTATATTACTAAAAAATGTTTGTACGGATTTAGCAGATTTTGACGTTTTATATCCCAATTAACGTTTCTATTAATCTTTTGCATTGATACATTACACTTCAAGCGTTTTTGTACGAAAACTTGGTTTTTGGTTAGGTAAAAGTAATAAAAGTCATCGAAAAGTTAAAATATTGACGCAAAATATTGAAATTTCGCAAAAATAAAGGTTTGGGACGAAAAACATGAAAACACGTTGAAGAAATCATAATTCTGTCATGATTTCCTACATGTATTTGTACAACTTGGCCCTCAATGGCAGTTTTTTTAGTGAAAAGTATAAACTTTCAGTATATTACTAAAAAATGTTCGTACGGATTTAGCAGATTTGGACGTTTTATATCACAATTAACGTTTCTATTAGTCTTTTGTCTTGAAATATTACAATTAGAGCGTTTTTGTACGCAAACTTGGTTTTTGGTTAGGTAAAAGTAATAAAAGTCATCGAAAAGTTAAAATATTGACGCAAAATATTGAAATTTCGCAAAAATAGAGGTTTGGGACGAAAAACATGAAAACACGTTGAACAAATCATAATTCTGTCATGATTTCCTACATATATTTGTACAGCTTGGCCCTCAATGGCAGTTTTTTGAGTGAAATGTATAAACTTTCAGTATATTACTAAAACATGTTTGTACGGATTTAGCAGATTTTGACGTTTTATATCCCAATTAACGTTTCTATTAATCTTGTGCCTTGATACATTACACTTCAAGCGTTTTTGTACGAAAACTTGGTTTTTGGTTAGGTAAAAGTAATAAAAGCCATCGAAAAGTTAAAATATTGATATTTCGCAAAAATAGAGGTTTGGGACGAAAAACATGAAAACACGTTGAACAAATCATAATTATGTCATGATTTCATACATATATTTGTACAGCTTGACCCTCAATGGCAGTTTTTTGATTGAAATGTATAAACTTTCAGTATATTACTAAAAAATGTTTGTACGGATTTAGCAGATTTGGACGTTTTATATCCCAATTAACGTTTCTTTTAGTCTTTTGTCTTGATATATTACAATTAGAGCGTTTTTGTACGAAAACTTGGTTTTTGGCTAGGTAAAAGTAATAAAAGTCATCGAAAAGTTAAAATATTGAAATTTCGCAAAAATAGAGGTTTAGGACGAAAAACATGAATACACGTTGAACAAATCATAATTTTGTCATGATTTCCTACATATATTTGTACAGCTTGGCCCTCAATGGCAGTTTTTTGAGTGAAATGTATAAACTTTCATTATATTACTAAAACATGTTTGTACGGATTAAGCAGATTTTGACGTTTTATATCCCAATTAACGTTTCTATTAATCTTTTGCCTTGATACATTACACTTCAAGCGTTTTTGTACGAAAACTTGGTTTTTGGTTAGGTAAAAGTAATAAAAGCCATCGAAAAGTTAAAATATTAAAATTTCGCAAAAATAGAGGTTTGGGACGAAAAACATGAAAACACGTTGAACAAATCATAATTATGTCATGATTTCCTACATATATTTGTACAGCTTGACCCTCAATGGCAGTTTTTTGATTGAAATGTATAAACTTTCAGTATATTACTAAAAAATGTTTGTACGGATTTAGCAGATTTTGACGTTTTATATCCCAATTAACGTTTCTATTAATCTTGTGCCTTGATACATTACACTTCAAGCGTTTTTGTACGAAAACTTGGTTTTTGGTTAGGTAAAAGTAATAAAAGTCATCGAAAAGTTAAAATATTGACGCAAAATATTGAAATTTCTCAACAATAGAGGTTTGGGACGAAACACATGAAACCACGTTGAAGAAATAACAATTCTGTCATGATTTCCTACATATATTTGTACAGCTTGGCCCTCAATGGCAGTTTTTTGAGTGAAATGTATAAACTTTCAGTATATTACTAAAACATGTTTGTACGGATTTAGCAGATTTTGACGTTTTATATCCCAATGAACGTTTCTATTAATCTTTTGCCTTGATACATTACACTTCAAGCGTTTTTGTACGAAAACTTGGTTTTTGGTTAGGTAAAAGTAATAAAAGTCATCGAAAAGTTAAAATATTGACGCAAAATATTGAAATTTCTCAACAATAGAGGTTTGGGACGAAACACATGAAAACACGTTGAAAAAATAACAATTCTGTCATGATTTCCTACATATATTTGTACAGCTTGGCCCTCAATGGCAGTTTTTTGAGTGAAATGTATAAACTTTCAGTATATTACTAAAACATGTTTGTACGGATTTAGCAGATTTGGACGTTTTATATCCCAATTAACGTTACAATTAATCTTTTGCCTTGATATATTACACTTCAAGCGTTTTTGTACGAAAACTTGGTTTTTGGTTAGGTAAAAGTAATATAATTCATCGAAAAGTTAAAATATTGACGCAAAATATTGAAATTTCGCAAAAATAGAGGTTTGGGACGAAAAACATGAAAACACGTTGAACAAATCATAATTCTGTCATGATTTCCTACATATATTTGTACAGCTTGGCCCTCAATGGCAGTTTTTTGAGTGAAATGTATTAACTTTCAGTATATTACTAAAACATGTTTGTACGGATTTAGCAGATTTTGACGTTTTATATCCCAATGAACGTTTCTATTAATCTTTTGCCTTGATACATTACACTTCAAGCGTTTTTGTACGAAAACTTGGTTTTTGGTTAGGTAAAAGTAATAAAAGTCATCGAAAAGTTTAAATTTTGACGCAAAATATTGAAATTTCTCAACAATAGAGGTTTGGGACGAAACACATGAAAACACGTTGAAAAAATAACAATTCTGTCATGATTTCCTACATATATTTGTACAGCTTGGCCCTCAATGGCAGTTTTTTGAGTGAAATGTATAAACTTTCAGTATATTACTAAAACACGTTTGTACGGATTTAGCAGATTTTGACGTTTTATATCCCAATTAACGTTTCTATTAATCTTGTGCCTTGATACATTACACTTCAAGCGTTTTTGTACGAAAACTTGGTTTTTGGTTGGGTAAACGTAATAAAAGTCATCGAAAAGTTAAAATATTGACGCAAAATATTGAAATTTCGCAAATATAGAGGTTTGGGACGAAAAACATGAAAACACGTTGAACAAATCATAATTCTGTCATGATTTCCTACATATATTTGTACAGCTTGGCCCTCAATGGCAGTTTTTTGAGTGAAATGTATAAACTTTCAGTATATTACTAAAAAATGTTTGTACGGATTTAGCAGATTTTGACGTTTTATATCCCAATTAACGTTTCTATTAATCTTTTGCATTGATACATTACACTTCAAGCGTTTTTGTACGAAAACTTGGTTTTTGGTTAGGTAAAAGTAATAAAAGTCATCGAAAAGTTAAAATATTGACGCAAAATATTGAAATTTCGCAAAAATAAAGGTTTGGGACGAAAAACATGAAAACACGTTGAAGAAATCATAATTCTGTCATGATTTCCTACATGTATTTGTACAACTTGGCCCTCAATGGCAGTTTTTTGAGTGAAAAGTATAAACTTTCAGTATATTACTAAAAAATGTTCGTACGGATTTAGCAGATTTGGACGTTTTATATCACAATTAACGTTTCTATTAGTCTTTTGTCTTGATATATTACAATTAGAGCGTTTTTGTATGCAAACTTGGTTTTTGGTTAGGTAAAAGTAATAAAAGTCATCGAAAAGTTAAAATATTGACGCAAAATATTGAAATTTCTCAACAATAGAGGTTTGGGACGAAACACATGAAAACACGTTGAAAAAATAACAATTCTGTCATGATTTCCTACATATATTTGTACAGCTTGGCCCTCAATGGCAGTTTTTTGAGTGAAATGTAAAAACTTTCAGTATATTACTAAAAAAAACTCGTACGGATTTAGCAGATTTTGACGTTTTATATCCCAATGAACGTTTCTATTAGACTTTTTCTTGATATATTACAATTAGAGCGTTTTTGTACGAAAACTTGGTTTTTGGTTAGGTAAAAGTAATATAATTCATCGAAAAGTTAAAATATTGACGCAAAATATTGAAATTTCGCAAAAATAGAGGTTTGGGAGGAAAAACATGAAAACACGTTGAACAAATCATAATTCTGTCATGATTTCCTACATATATTTGTACAGCTTGGCCCTCAATGGCAGTTTTTTTGAGTGAAATGTATAAACTTTCAGTATATTATTAAAAAATGTTTGTACGGATTTAGCAGATTTTGACGTTTTATATCCCAATTAACGTTTCTATTAATCTTTTGCCTTGATACATTACACTTCAAGCGTTTTTGTACGAAAACTTGGTTTTTGGTTAGGTAAAAGTAATAAAAGCCATCGAAAAGTTAAAATATTGAAATTTCGCAAAAATAGAGGTTTGGGACGAAAAACATGAAAACACGTTGAACAAATCATAATTCTGTCATGATTTCCTACATATATTTGTACAGCTTGGCCCTCAATGGCAGTTTTTTGAGTGAAATGTATAAACTTTCAGTATATTACTAAAACATGTTTGTACGGATTTAGCAGATTTGGACGTTTTATATCCCAATGAACGTTTCTATTAGTCTTTTTTCTTGATATATTACAATTAGAGCGTTTTTGTACGAAAACTTGGTTTTTGGTTAGGTAAAAGTAATAAAAGTCATCGAAAAGTTAAAATATTGCCGCAAAATATTGAAATTTCTCAACAATAGAGGTTTGGGACGAAACACCTGAAAACACGTTGAAAAAAATAACAATTCTGTCATGATTTCCTACATATATTTGTACAGCTTGGCCCTCAATGGCAGTTTTTTGAGTGAAATGTATAAACTTTCAGTATATTACTAAAAAAAACTCGTACGGATTTAGCAGATTTTGACGTTTTATATCCCAATTAACGTTTCTATTAGACTTTTTTCTTGATATATTACAATTAGAGCGTTTTTGTACGAAAACTTGGTTTTTGGTTAGGTAAAAGTAATATAATTCATCGAAAAGTTAAAATATTGACGCAAAATATTGAAATTTCGCAAAAATAGAGGTTTGGGACGAAAAACATGAAAACACGTTGAACAAATCATAATTCTGTCATGATTTCCTACATATATTTGTACAGCTTGGCCCTCAATGGCAGTTTTTTGAGTGAAATGTATAAACTTTCAGTATATTATTAAAAAATGTTTGTACGGATTTAGCAGATTTAGACGTTTTATATCCCAATTAACGTTTCTATTAATCTTTTGCCTTGATACATTACACTTCAAGCGTTTTTGTACGAAAACTTGGTTTTTGGTTAGGTAAAAGTAATAAAAGCCATCGAAAAGTTAAAATATTGAAATTTCGCAAAAATAGAGGTTTGGGACGAAAAACATGAAAACACGTTGAACAAATCATAATTCTGTCATGATTTCCTACATATATTTGTACAGCTTGGCCCTCAATGGCAGTTTTTTGAGTGAAATGTATAAACTTTCAGTATATTACTAAAACATGTTTGTACGGATTTAGCAGATTTTGACGTTTTATATCCCAATTAACGTTTCTATTAATCTTTTGCCTTGATACATTACACTTCAAGCGTTTTTGTACGAAAACTTGGTTTTTGG
This sequence comes from Odontocerum albicorne, assembly GCA_949825065.1. NCBI lineage: Eukaryota > Metazoa > Arthropoda > Insecta > Trichoptera > Odontoceridae > Odontocerum > Odontocerum albicorne. Next base: position 34,427,577 of record OX463851.1, read on the forward strand.
TTAGGTAAAAGTAATAAAAGTCATCGAAAAGTTAAAATATTGACGCAAAATATTGAAATTTCTCAACAATAGAGGTTTGGGACGAAACACATGAAACCACGTTGAAGAAATAACAATTCTGTCATGATTTCCTACATATATTTGTACAGCTTGGCCCTCAATGGCAGTTTTTTGAGTGAAATGTATAAACTTTCAGTATATTACTAAAACATGTTTGTACGGATTTAGCAGATTTTGACGTTTTATATCCCAATGAACGTTTCTATTAATCTTTTGCCTTGATACATTACACTTCAAGCGTTTTTTGTACGAAAACTTGGTTTTTGGTTAGGTAAAAGTAATAAAAGTCATCGAAAAGTTAAAATATTGACGCAAAATATTGAAATTTCTCAACAATAGAGGTTTGGGACGAAACACATGAAAACACGTTGAAAAAATAACAATTCTGTCATGATTTCCTACATATATTTGTACAGCTTGGCCCTCAATGGCAGTTTTTTGAGTGAAATGTATAAACTTTCAGTATATTACTAAAACATGTTTGTACGGATTTAGCAGATTTTGACGTTTTATATCCCAATTAACGTTTCAATTAATCTTTTGCCTTGATATATTACACTTCAAGCGTTTTTGTACGAAAACTTGGTTTTTGGTTAGGGTAAAAGTAATATAATTCATCGAAAAGTTAAAATATTGACGCAAAATATTGAAATTTCGCAAAAATAGAGGTTTGGGACGAAAAACATGAAAACACGTTGAACAAATCATAATTCTGTCATGATTTCCTACATATATTTGTACAGCTTGGCCCTCAATGGCAGTTTTTTGAGTGAAATGTATTAACTTTCAGTATATTACTTAAACATGTTTGTACGGATTTAGCAGATTTTGACGTTTTATATCCCAATGAACGTTTCTATTAATCTTTTGCCTTGATACATTACACTTCAAGCGTTTTTGTACGAAAACTTGGTATTTGGTTAGGTAAAAGTAATAAAAGTCATCGAAAAGTTAAAATATTGACGCAAAATATTGAAATTTCTCAAAAATAGAGGTTTGGGACGAAACACCTGAAAACACGTTGAAAAAATAACAATTCTGTCATGATTTCCTACATATATTTGTACAGCTTGGCCCTCAATGGCAGTTTTTTGAGTGAAATGTATAAACTTTCAGTATATTACTAAAACATGTTTGTATGGATTTAGCAGATTTTGACGTTTTATATCCCAATTAACGTTTCTATTAATCTTGTGCCTTGATACATTACACTTCAAGCGTTTTTGTACGAAAACTTGGTTTTTGGTTAGGTAAAAGTAATAAAAGTCATCGAAAAGTTTAAATATTGACGCAAAATATTGAAATTTCGCAAATATAGAGGTTTGGGACGAAAAACATGAAAACACGTTGAACAAATCATAATTCTGTCATGATTTCCTACATATATTTGTACAGCTTGGCCCTCAATGGCAGTTTTTTGAGTGAAATGTATAAACTTCCAGTATATTACTAAAACATGTTTGTACGGATTTAGCAGATTTTGACGTTTTATATCCCAATGAACGTTTCTTTTAATCTTTTGCCTTGATACATTACACTTCAAGCGTTTTTGTACGAAACTTGGTTTTTGGTTAGGTAAAAGTAATAAAAGTCATCGAAAAGTTAAAATATTGACGCAAAATATTGAAATTTCTCAACAATAGAGGTTTGGGACGAAACACATGAAAACACGTTGAAAAAATAACAATTCTGTCATGATTTCCTACATATATTTGTACAGCTTGGCCCTCAATGGCAGTTTTTTGAGTGAAATGTATAAACTTTCAGTATATTACTAAAACATGTTTGTACGGATTTAGCAGATTTTGACGTTTTATATCCCAATTAACGTTTCTATTAATCTTGTGCCTTGATACATTACACTTCAAGCGTTTTTGTACGAAAACTTGGTTTTTGGTTAGGTAAAAGTAATAAAAGTCATCGAAAAGTTAAAATATTGACGCAAAATATTGAAATTTCGCAAATATAGAGGTTTGGACGAAAAACATGAAATCACGTTGAACAAATCATAATTCTGTCATGATTTCCTACATATATTTGTACAGCTTGGCCCTCAATGGCAGTTTTTTGAGTGAAATGTATAAACTTTCAGTATATTACTAAAAAATGTTTGTACGGATTTAGCAGATTTTGACGTTTTATATCCCAATTAACGTTTCTATTAATCTTTTGCATTGATACATTACACTTCAAGCGTTTTTGTACGAAAACTTGGTTTTTGGTTAGGTAAAAGTAATAAAAGTCATCGAAAAGTTAAAATATTGACGCAAAATATTGAAATTTCGCAAAAATAAAGGTTTGGGACGAAAAACATGAAAACACGTTGAAGAAATCATAATTCTGTCATGATTTCCTACATATATTTGTACAACTTGGCCCTCAATGGCAGTTTTTTGAGTGAAAAGTATAAACTTTCAGTATATTACTAAAAAATGTTCGTACGGATTTAGCAGATTTGGACGTTTTATATCACAATTAACGTTTCTATTAGTCTTTTGTCTTGATATATTACAATTAGAGCGTTTTTGTACGCAAACTTGGTTTTTGGTTAGGTAAAAGTAATAAAAGTCATCGAAAAGTTAAAATATTGACGCAAAATATTGAAATTTCGCAAAAATAAAGGTTTGGGACGAAAAACATGAAAACACGTTGAAGAAATCATAATTCTGTCATGATTTCCTACATGTATTTGTACAACTTGGCCCTCAATGGCAGTTTTTTGATTGAAATGTATAAACTTTTAGTATATTACTAAAAAATGTTTGTACGGATTTAGCAGATTTTGATGTTTTATATCCCAATTAACGTTTCTATTAGTCTTTTGTCTTGATTTATTACAATTAGAGCGTTTTTGTACGCAAACTTGGTTTTTGGTTAGGTAAAAGTAATAAAAGCCATCGAAAAGTTAAAATATTGAAATTTCGCAAAAATAGAGGTTTGGGACGAAAAACATGAAAACACGTTGAACAAATCATAATTATGTCATGATTTCATACATATATTTGTACAGCTTGACCCTCAATGGCAGTTTTTTGATTGAAATGTATAAACTTTCAGTATATTACTAAAAAATGTTTGTACGGATTTAGCAGATTTTGACGTTTTATATCCCAATTAACGTTTCTTTTAGTCTTTTGTCTTGATATATTACAATTAGAGCGTTTTTGTACGAAAACTTGGTTTTTGGCTAGGTAAAAGTAATAAAAGTCATCGAAAAGTTAAAATATTGACGCAAATATTGAAATTTCGCAAAAATAGAGGTTTAGGACGAAAAACATGAATACACTTGGAACAAATCATAATTCTGTCATGATTTCCTACATATATTTGTACAGCTTGGCCCTCAATGGCAGTTTTTTGAGTGAAATGTATAAACTTTCATTATATTACTAAAACATGTTTGTACGGATTAAGCAGATTTTGACGTTTTATATCCCAATTAACGTTTCTATTAATCTTTTGCCTTGATACATTACACTTCAAGCGTTTTTGTACGAAAACTTGGTTTTTGGTTAGGTAAAAGTAATAAAAGTCATCGAAAAGTTAAAATATTGAAATTTCGCAAAAATAGAGGTTTGGGACGAAAAACATGAAAACACGTTGAACAAATCATAATTATGTCATGATTTCATACATATATTTGTACAGCTTGACCCTCAATGGCAGTTTTTTGATTGAAATGTATAAACTTTCAGTATATTACTAAAAAATGTTTGTACGGATTTAGCAGATTTTGACGTTTTATATCCCAATTAACGTTTCTTTTAGTCTTTTGTCTTGATATATTACAATTAGAGCGTTTTTGTACGAAAACTTGGTTTTTGGTTAGGCAAAAGTAATAAAAGTCATCGAAACAGGAAATATTGACGCAAAATATTGAAATTTCTCAACAATAGAGGTTTGGGACGAAACACATGAAACCACGTTGAAGAAATAACAATTCTGTCATGATTTCCTACATATATTTTTACAGCTTGGCCCTCAATGGCAGTTTTTTGAGTGAAATGTATAAACTTTCAGTATATTACTAAAACATGTTTGTACGGATTTAGCAGATTTTGACGTTTTATATCCCAATGAACGTTTCTATTAATCTTTTGCCTTGATACATTACACTTCAAGCGTTTTTGTACGAAAACTTGGTTTTTGGTTAGGTAAAAGTAATAAAAGTCATCGAAAAGTTAAAATATTGACGCAAAATATTGAAATTTCTCAACAATAGAGGTTTGGGACGAAACACATGAAAACACGTTGAAAAAATAACAATTCTGTCATGATTTCCTACATATATTTGTACAGCTTGGCCCTCAATGGCAGTTTTTTGAGTGAAATGTAAAAACTTTCAGTATATTACTAAAAAAAACTCGTACGGATTTAGCAGATTTTGACGTTTTATATCCCAATGAACGTTTCTATTAGACTTTTTTCTTGATATATTACAATTAGAGCGTTTTTATACGAAAACTTGGTTTTTGGTTAGGTAAAAGTAATATAATTCATCGAAAAGTTAAAATATTGACGCAAAATATTGAAATTTCGCAAAAATAGAGGTTTGGGACGAAAAACATGAAATCACGTTGAACAAATCATAATTCTGTCATGATTTCCTACATATATTTGTACAGCTTGGCCCTCAATGGCAGTTTTTTGAGTGAAATGTATAAACTTTCAGTATATTATTAAAAAATGTTTGTACGGATTTAGCAGATTTTGACGTTTTATATCCCAATTAACGTTTCTATTAATCTTTTGCCTTGATACATTACACTTCAAGCGTTTTTGTACGAAAACTTGGTTTTTGGTTAGGTAAAAGTAATATAATTCACCGAAAAGTTAAAATATTGACGCAAAATATTGAAATTTCGCAAAAATAGAGGTTTGGGACGAAAAACATGAAAACACGTTGAACAAATCATAATTCTGTCATGATTTCCTACATATATTTGTACAGCTTGGCCCTCAATGGCAGTTTTTTGAGTGAAATGTATAAACTTTCAGTATATTACTAAAACATGTTTGTACGGATTTAGCAGATTTTGACGTTTTATATCCCAATTAACGTTTCTATTAATCTTTTGCCTTGATACATTACACTTCAAGCGTTTTTGTACGAAAACTTGGTTTATGGTTAGAGGTAAAAGTAATAAAAGTCATCGAAAAGTTAAAATATTGACGCAAAATATTGAAATTTCTCAACAATAGAGGTTTGGGACGAAACACCTGAAAACACGTTGAAAAAATAACAATTCTGTCATGATTTCCTACATATATTTGTACAGCTTGGCCCTCAATGGCAGTTTTTTGAGTGAAATGTATAAACTTTCAGTATATTACTAAAACATGTTTGTATGGATTTAGCAGATTTTGACGTTTTATATCCCAATTAACGTTTCTATTAATCTTGTGCCTTGATACATTACACTTCAAGCGTTTTTGTACGAAAACTTGGTTTTTGGTTAGGTAAAAGTAATAAAAGTCATCGAAAAGTTTAAATATTGACGCAAAATATTGAAATTTCGCAAATATAGAGGTTTGGGACGAAAAACATGAAAACACGTTGAACAAATCATAATTCTGTCATGATTTCCTACATATATTTGTACAGCTTGGCCCTCAATGGCAGTTTTTTGAGTGAAATGTATAAACTTTCAGAATATTACTAAAAAATGTTTGTACGGATTTAGCAGATTTTGACGTTTTATATCCCAATTAACGTTTCTATTAATCTTTTGCCTTGATACATTACACTTCAAGCGTTTTTGTACGAAAACTTGGTTTTTGGTTAGGTAAAAGTAATAAAAGTCATCGAAACAGGAAAATATTGACGCAAAATATTGAAATTTCGCAAAAATAGAGGTTTGGGACGAAAAACATGAAAACAAGTTGAAGAAATAACAATTCTGTCATGATTTTCTACATGTATTTGTACAATTTGGCCCTCAATGGCAGTTTTTTGAGTGAAAAGTAAAAACTTTCAGTGTATTACTAAAAAAAACTCGTACGGATTTAGCAGATTTTGACGTTTTATATCCCAATGAACGTTTCTATTAGTCTTTTTTCTTGATATATTACAATTAGAGCGTTTTTGTACGAAAACTTGGTTTTTGGTTAGGTAAAAGTAATAAAAGTCATCGAAAAGTTATAATATTGACGCAAAATATTGAATTTTCGCACAAATAGAGGTTTGGGACGAAAAACATGAAAACACGTTGAACAAATCATAATTCTGTCATGATTTCCTACATATATTTGTACAGCTTGGCCCTCAATGGCAGTTTTTTGAGTGAAATGTATAAACTTTCAGTATATTATTAAAAAATGTTTGTACGGATTTAGCAGATTTTGACGTTTTATATCCCAATTAACGTTTCTATTAATCTTTTGTCTTGATACATTACACTTCAAGCGTTTTTGTTCGAAAACTTGGTTTTTGGTTAGGTAAAAGTAATAAAAGTCATCGAAAAGTTAAAATATTGACGCAAAATATTGAAATTTCTCAACAATAGAGGTTTGGGACGAAACACATGAAAACACGTTGAAAAAATAACAATTCTGTCATGATTTCCTACATATATTTGTACAGCTTGGCCCTCAATGGCAGTTTTTTGAGTGAAATGTAAAAACTTTCAGTGTATTACTAAAAAAAACTCGTACGGATTTAGCAGATTTTGACGTTTTATATCCCAATGAACGTTTCTTTTAGACTTTTTTCTTGATATATTACAATTAGAGCGTTTTTGTACGAAAACTTGGTTTTTGGTTAGGTAAAAGTAATATAATTCATCGAAAAGTTAAAATATTGACGCAAAATATTGAAATTTCGCAAAAATAGAGGTTTGGGACGAAAAACATGAAAACACGTTGAACAAATCATAATTCTGTCATGATTTCCTACATATATTTGTACAGCTTGGCCCTCAATGGCAGTTTTTTGAGTGAAATGTATAAACTTTCAGTATATTACTAAAACATGTTTGTACGGATTTAGCAGATTTTGACGTTTTATATCCCAATGAACGTTTCTATTAATCTTTTGCCTTGATACATTACACTTCAAGCGTTTTTGTACGAAAACTTGGTTTTTGGTTAGGTAAAAGTAATAAAAGTCATCGAAAAGTTAAAATATTGACGCAAAATATTGAAATTTCTCAACAATAGAGGTTTGGGACGAAAAACATGAAAACACGTTGAACAAATCATAATTGTGTCATGATTTCCTACATATATTTGTACAGCTTGGCCCTCAATGGCAGTTTTTTGAGTGAAATGTATAAACTTTCAGTATATTACTAAAACATGTTTGTACGGCTTTAGCAGATTTTGACGTTTTATATCCCAGTTAACGTTTCAATTAATCTTTTGCCTTGATACATTACACTTCAAGCGTTTTTGTACGAAAACTTGGTTTTTGGTTAGGTAAAAGTAATAAAAGTCATCGACAAGTTAAAATATTGACGCAAAATATTGAAATTTCGCAAAAATAGAGGTTTGGGACGAAAAACATGAAAACACGTTGAACAAATCATAATTCTGTCATGATTTCCTACATATATTTGTACAGTTTTACAGGCAGTTTTTTGAGTGAAATGTATAAACTTTCAGTATATTACTAAAAAATGTTTGTACGGATTTAGCAGATTTTGACGTTTTATATCTCAATTAACGTTTCTATTAATCTTTTGCGTTGATACATTGCACTTCAAGCGTTTTTGTTCGAAAACTTGGTTTTTGGTTAGGTAAAAGTAATAAAAGTCATCGAAAAGTTAAAATATTGACGCAAAATATTGAAATTTCGCAAAAATAGAGGTGTAGGACGATAAACATGAAAACAAGTTGAAGAAATAACAATTCTGTCATGATTTTCTACATGTATTTGTACAACTTGGCCCTAAGTGGCAGTTTTTTGAGTGAAAAGTAAAAACTTTCAGTATATTACTAAAAAAAACTCGTACGGATTTAGCAGATTTTGACGTTTTATATCCCAATGAACGTTTCTATTAGTCTTTTTTCTTGATATATTTTACAATTAGAGCGTTTTTGTACGAAAACTTGGTTTTTGGTTAGGTAAAAGTAATAAAAGTCATCGAAAAGTTATAATATTGACGCAAAATATTGAATTTTCGCACAAATAGAGGTTTGGGACGAAAAACATGAAAACACGTTGAACAAATCATTATTCTGTCATGATTTCCTACATATATTTGTACAGTTTTACAGGCAGTTTTTTGAGTGAAATGTATAAACTTTCAGTATATTACTAAAAAATGTTTGTACGGATTTAGCAGATTTTGACGTTTTATATCTCAATTAACGTTTCTATTAATTTTTTGCCTTGATACAGTACACTTCAAGCGTTTTTGTACGAAAACTTGGTTTTTGGTTAGGTTCAAGTAATAAAAGTCATCGAAAAGTTAAAATATTGACACAAAATATTGAAATTTCGCAAAAATAGAGGTTTGGGACGAAAAACATGAAAACACGTTGAACAAATCATAATTCTGTCATGATTTCCTACATATATTTGTACAGCTTGGCCCTCAATGGCAGTTTTTTGAGTGAAATGTATAAACTTTCAGTATATTATTAAAAAATGTTTGTACGGATTTAGCAGATTTTGACGTTTTATATCCCAATTAACGTTTTTATTAATCTTTTGCCTTGATACATTACACTTCAAGCGTTTTTGTACGAAAACTTGGTTTTTGGTTAGGTAAAAGTAATAAAAGTCATCGACAAGTTAAAATATTGACGCAAAATATTGAAATTTCGCAAAAATAGAGGTATGGGACGAAAAACATGAAAACACGTTGAAGGAAAGATAATTCTGTCACGATTATCTATATGTATTTGTACAACTTGGCCCTCAATGGCAGTTTTTTGAGTGAAAAGTATAAACTTTCTGTATATTACTATAAAATGTTCGTACGGATTTATCAGACTTCGAGTATGACTAGTCAAGACTTTATGCTAAGTGAAATAATTTGTTCATTGATATTCTGATATAGAGTCTCGTAAAAGTCAACCCTTTGATTTATTAAGTAATTTATATTAGCGTGAGCTCTACAAATAAGTATATTTTTATATGGAAATTTTCATGCGATTTTTGGATCGTGTTTAGTGGTCATTAGTAGGTCACGATATTTTTTATGTCATTTTTTAAATGTCAAAAATATAAAATATTTATCTAATCTAGTGGAAAAATGATTATATTTGTTCAATGAATTTGGAATTGGTGGAAAAAGGGAAAAATAAAACATTCATACATTTTTATTTTTAAGGCATAATTATGCATACATTTTTATTTTTGAGGCATAAATAAAACATTCATATTTGAGGCATAACTATTAATACAACATTCATATTTGAGGCATAACTATTCAATAAAACATTCATATTTGAGGCATAACTAGGCAATAAAACAAACTTTCATATTTGAGGCAACTAACTAGGCAATAAAACTAACTAGGAAATAAAACTAACTAGGCAATAATATTTGAGGCAACTAACTAGGCAATAATATTTGAGGCAACTAACTAGGCAACTAAGTAGGCAATAATATTTGAGGCAATAATAGGCAATAATATTAACTAGGCAATAATATTTGAGGCAATAATTGGCAGTAATATTAACTAACTAGGCAATAATATTCAATTAACTAGGCAATAAAACAACTAACTTGGCAATAAAACAAACATTCATATTTGAGGCCACTAACTAGGCAATAAAACATTTATATTTGAGGCATAACTATTCATACATTTTTATTTTTGAGGCATAAATAAAACATTCAAAGATTTGTACATTTGCAAAAGAAAACACACAAGAAAAATATATATACTGTATATTCTCATATTTAATTAACATTTTTTTCACCGGTTATTCAATATATTGAGATGCATGGCCACACGGTACCGCGCTAGACTTCCGTGCGGAATATCGCTGGTTCGAATCTCATGCTGTGTTACTTGCATCGAATGACACAGTATTTTTTCAGCCTAGTATTCGGGGGTATATGGATACCTATGACTTTAGTCATATTTTATCTTTCAAAAAAGAGAAAAAAAAACACAAGATGTACAAGGTGTGCTCCGATCGTCTCACTTCAGTGAGCCATCGCGTCAAGTACAGCGGTGTGGCCGGTGAGTTTGCTGGTGTGCACCGATCGTCTCACTTCAGGTGTGCCATCGCATCAAATACAGCGGTGTGACCGGTGAGTTTGCTGGTGTGCAACGTTTCACTCACCTAAAAAGAAACAAAAGACCAATTAAATTGACGTTGGAAAGGTTAGGATATCTTTGATTACGAGGCCCAGCAATGACGATGATAATATATCGACGCATTCATATAATGCCTTATTTTGGGTGCTACGAAAATGTGTTCCATAATTCCACTACTTGGATAATTGAAGATTGGGGAGAGGGTTCAACGTAAAGTGGGAGTTAAGTGTCAAGACGTTCAACAATCAGGTTCCTCAATATTTACAAAATTGTTTTAGACAGAAGGAAATCTTCGAATCTCGTCTCAGGTTAAGGACGAGCGCTACGGATACTTAAGACTCTCCCGATTCTCAGTAGAGATGGCAAACTAAAATATTTCAGGATAACTTGTCAGATAGCAAGATCTCTTCTAAGGGGACTGTTCCGCGAAAGTGAAGCTGTGCCGTCGAATTTGTTTTTAAGTGAGTTAGCCGTTGCGCACCAACCAACTCACTCATGACACAGGTATTTTTTCCGCCTAGTATAAGGACGCCTATGACTTTGGTCATTTATATTCTTCCAAAAAAAAAGGAAAAAAGCATGCTGGTATGCTCCGATTGTCTAAATTCGGTGTGCTATTGGACCCAGTACAGCGGTGTGTGGCGAGTGTTTGCTGGTGTGCAACAGCTCACTCTCTTAAAATTACCACGGCACATTCGCTTTCCAGCTTAATTGAAGTTGTAGTGGTGGGGGGATCCTCGACTACTAGTCCCAGCAACAACGGCCTATGGGCAACCGCTTTTCAAGACTTAAATAATTATTTCATGCAAAAGTAAGCTAGAATGCTTTTCAGCATGTTGACGTAAGACTTTTAGGTAATATCCGATTCCCGTGTAATAAAGATTTTGGTGCACTTTGAGATCCATGGAAAACGGAATATCAACCTTCAGAACCGTACCTCAAAGGCATCTATTATTTTTCTTTTATTCTTTTTATTCCTTTTTTATCCTTAAAGACAAAAATCTATAAACAGTAAAAACTTAAATGTAACACTGTCGAAAACTTTATAAATGTAGAGCAAAGGCAGCCCAAGATTAGAACATTTCGCTTTTTCCTATTCTTCAAAAAGGAATAAATCCTTTTATCTTGGGCATTTCCAAAATCTAAAACTGAACTTTAGGAACTTTAAACCCCATTTATTAAAAGCTAAAATTTCAGCACAAGTTTTAAATTTTTGATATTTCTCGACAACTTCAAAGGGATCAACGTATAATATTTTACATCGTTGAACATTTCATAAATGTTTTCTTGTTTTTTAAGAAATTATGACATCAAAAGGAATTCATAACCTTTGAGAATGATTATCACCCATGTTTTTTTTGTGTGTAAGCTGATATCACTTTAAGAAGCATAAAGTCTTGACTAGTCATATTCGAAGTCTGATGGGAATAATATCAAATTTCAAAGAAGATTCTCAGGTTCAATCTGTAGCAACTTCTTATTTTTTAAGATTTATAGGGCATCAATATCAGATTAAAAGAGCATCTTTTATATAATTTGCCTAATGCCGTACCCCTAAAAACGAAACAAAATATTCAAAATATTTTCACAATTTGCTCACGATTGCCAAATGGTACAGTATCATCAAAATACATCTTAATCGTTATAAAAGTCACACTTTTATCCTGATTTTATCTTATGCTGATACATTAATGAACGAAAATGTATGTTTTAGCTTGATAATTGCAAATTTTAATCTCAATTTTTTTAATCGAGTACGGTTACAAAACACCAAGTGGTTTTGTTTATTTGTGGACGATTATGAATGTGTTTTTGCATGAAACTAGCTAATTTTTGTTTCAATTACAAATAATTATCATGTTTGCTGAATCACGTTTTAAAGATATATATTTACCATATAATGGACGAAAATGAATGTTTTCGTACAAAACTACCAATTTATTTTTCGGGTTAATCAAAATCTGGTTCTGTTTCAGTAACTTAACGCTTAGATGTTTTAAAATTAGTGTCTTATTTGTTATTCAGTGTTCACCCATATGTCGATTTATTTTTCCTTTTACACTTTTCGATCTTTTGACTTTGGAATTTGCAATAATTGTTCTAGGATCTTTCTTTTCACATCTATAATATATTTCACACTGATCAAACTCAGTAATTCATCTTTATTATCCACAAACCAACCATGCCAGCATACAGCAATCCGTATATATCCCCATTCTACATTTGCATGCTATCCATTGACCTCTGTATACTTATTTCACATATGAATATAAATAATTAATATCTGTCAATAAACAGTTAACTAATATCTGTTAATAAATAGCTAAATATTATTTCACATACGAGTACATATAAATAGTCAACTATGAAAATAGTTAACATCTGTTAAAAAAACACAAAAAATCTCGTTATTTACTTATTTTGGTAAAATTAGTACAATTGATCAAAATATTATACAAAATAATGCTAAAATATTATGAATAAATATTTTTTATCGTGTTTTTCTCAAAACTTGCTACATATACTCGGGAAGAAAATGTATATTTTTTTAAACTAAAACTTCTAAAGGCGCGGTAGGGCTAATTGGGCTCAACGTCACGAAAAGTGAAACGGTGTATTATATTATTATTTTATTATTATTAAATTATTATTTATTATTCTGTCTCTCCCTGGCTCCATCCCAACTAATGTCTGCGAAGACGGTTGGGGTCAGCTCTCCTCGTCCTCAGTTTGTATGCTCTTCTGTCCCGGACTACGTCTCCCAGGCCGGGGACGTAGTCCGGGCCCAAAAATAATTTATTTATAAATAAAATGTTTAATAATAAAAAAATATTATTTATTATTATTAAACATTTTATTTATTAATAAATTATTCCTAATTATTTTAATATTAATAATTATTTATTATGTATTATATTATTAAAAATGAATATTTATTGTTACATATTATTTTTATATTAATATATTTAAAAATTATTAATTGTATTTTTTGGTAAATTATTTTATGGAATATTAATTTTAATATTTATTTAATATCTAATTTATATTGAATGTATAATTATAATAACATATGTTATTATAATATTAATAATTATATTATAATTAATTCATAATGTAATAATAATATTAATAATATAATAATAAATAAATACTTAAATAATTAATTTAATAATTAATAATATCATAACAATGTTAATTTATTTAATATTAAAAAATATAAATTTAATATTATTAAGTGTATGTATTATATTATTATTTATTATTAAAATTGTTATTATTTATTATTGAAAAAAAAATACATTTTTTTTTATTATTTTGGGAGGTTTTCTTGAACTAAATTCCACATAACCATTTTCTAATCCTAAAAAAAAAGTGTCAGCAAATGGAAAAAAAGCAATGCATAAAATCAAGTTTTCCTAGGAGCTAAGAAGTTTCACTTCTACCGCGCGAGAGTCTCACGCATCTGTTTCTTTGTAAAAATTGCAATTATTTATTATATACTACAAAAAAGGTATGGTTTAAGAGTAGTTGACTATTGTTAAATTAACTCTTAGACATTTCAAAATAACACTTGCGTCGTGATTTTGTGTAAAAAAAGTCACATTTTTTGTTGAATATTAATGTTTTTGGGGTCAAAATATAAAATTCATTTCAAAAACTAAAATGAATTCGACACAAAATACTAATTTATATCAGAGGAATAAGACTTCATAGAAAATTAAACGATTTTTTCAAATCTTACATATAGTATTATATAATATAATTGATATTAAACTATTTGCCGAGTATGTTTGTTGAAATCTCTTCTAAATGGCAATTTATTTGCCAAGACCATGATTTCAGTATTCGACTGTCCCAGTAACTTGACAGGCTAATTAGTATTCCAGTCAGATGTTTCCAGTTCTTGTAGTCTGTTGATGCCGCGAGAGCCTAACTTAATTATATTTTCCTGGCACTGAAACTGCTTCTGTGTTTTATGGCATTGGTTTTTAGCAAATTTGTTCCAGTCGCGAAAGTAAACCCGGTTATCATAGTTGGGAAACATTTTGCATTTGAATATTATGTTAATTCTCCTACCAACTAATGACTTCTTTTTATTCTTTCTTGAATTAAAACGAGTTGCTTCTTCCAACTTTTTTTTGTTTTCTTTTTAATCTTTAGACGTAAAAATTAACGTATGTACTAATCACAAGTTTTCTATATTTCAAAGTCGTGACTAATTTAAGCCTACTTAAATTTACCCCACCACCCCCTACAGTGTTAAGGAGGACAAAATAAGTGTCCATCCAGTGCGATCTATATTGTAAGTATAAAATATCCTTAACTTACCAACTGACTCTATAATAATAGTACAGCTAATGCAGTTCTGGCTGCCTTTGAGATGTGGTGCTACAGGCGCATGGCCAGTTTCCATTGGTCAGATCACATCCGAAACGACGAGGTATTGAGCGGTGTTGGAGAAACAAGGCAACTCCTAAATAGAGTTGCCCAACAACGATCCAGTTGGATAGGTCATAATATCAGGTATACAGGCCTGCTCCTTACCATCGTCGAGGGAATGATTGAGGGCAATAACCATAGAGGCCACCCTAGATATAGCTACATGGACCGGGTGATCCGGGATGTCCGCTGTGGCAGCTACCAGGAGATGAAGAGACTGGCGGATGACAGAGATGAGTGGAGGGATCGAGTGCTTGGTGCCGACCAATCCTAGGTTTGTTACCCAGAAGAAGAAGAATGTAGTTTTAAAGCTGATTTACAACCTTTTTTCAGTCAGCATGGTCCTGAGCTGCTTGTCACCTGCAACTACCATAAATACTGTGGCGTTTATAATATGAATAATTACTTAGATGCATCTGAAACGCTCTAAGGTTTGTCCGAAGTAGAAAAATGAAAGAATTAATAAAAAGCTGTTGCCTAAATGAATCATTATCATCGACAATATTTTAGATAGTTCAGATTTGTAATATCAGATGTAGCAGTATTTTTTCCATTTTGTAAATAAAACGAGGTTTGTATCTGTGTCGATTAAATTGTAAAATTGGAATAATTAGTTTTTTTCCATGTCCTGATGCAGAATTGAATAAATAATTGTTACGAATGAAGATTTTATACTTTTGACTTTCAGCTGTCAAGTCATTTGTTGAGGTGGTATTTTTGTGTTTAATGCGATCTCTTATTAAGGAAATTGAAATAAAAAGCATTAATCGGAATAGTGGTAGTTAATCTTATGAACATTTCATATACAATTGTTATACCGTTTTAAAACATAACAATTAAATAACTGTATTGGACGTATGCGTCACATAGATTAGTAATGTTTTATTTGTAAACATTGTTAAAATTGTGTGAAAATCGTTGTTTCAATATTGTATTGTAATAAAACCTCCCTTTGTGTGATCCTGACATTATCACTAAATGCGTGTATGATCTGATGGCCCCTGCGCACGACAAACGCATGACGATCATTGAACTATAAGTGGTCCGATCGAGGTGCTTGCGATGCGCGATGGACTAAACATAAAGTACGCAAAATGAAGCAGGTATATTTTTGTATTTTGAAACGTTATACTGTGTTTTTATTTCTACAAAGTTCTACTGGTCAACGAGGAATCTCTTCGCAGCACTCAAGATTCATTGAGGTCACGCCGAAATCTCTGAGGGTTGAGCGGCAACCATCCACCTATTTTACAGAATTTGTACCGATGCATTATAAAAAAACTCTGGGACCGTTCACGGTACGGCTTAATCGTCTAATATTATAATTGTCTCGTTATATAGGGAACCTAAAATTTCATTTCTGAACGCTTTCCACACAAACTTATTATCGCGCTTTGTCCCTTGCGAGATAAGCAGAGATAACAGATCTCCCTACTATTCTATCTGAGCACTCAACCTTCGCCTCCTCACTCATACATCTTATTATGTTCAATCTTCTATTATTCATGCTTCTACCCTAACTTACTGTCAAAATCTGGTCCAATTGGCGCTATATAAATTTTCCATTAATAATAATTATTTAAGTAATTTGTTTTATCAAGCACTGTTGATTCCACTTTATGTAACGGGATAATCCCACCGGTTTCAAGGTTTCCACCTCATCATAAGGGGAGCACAAACAATACATGTTTGTGATGACGAGGGGAAAACCTTGAAACCGGTAAGGTTATGCCGTTACATAAAGTGGAATAAACAGTATTTGAGAAAACAAATTACAACGTGTTTAAACCTCCGCAAAGTTAATGCATTAACTGTAAATAATATAATAATTATTAATATTGTGAAGCATATATTAATACCGCGGGACTAAGTCAACTGTCTCCAAACCAATACTTGGCCTAGTAAGACGGTTGATATAAATAATTACTTTTTTATTAAAATATGTTAACATTTAATACACAATATAGCAGTTATTCCATTGAATCTAACAAGAACTAAATCTTATAGTTATTCTCCGACATAGCATTTGCATAAATTGGGGAATAACTACATTACTGCTATTGTATTTAACATATAATAGAAATAACTATATTACTACTATTGTATTTACATATATTTGGGAAATAACTATTGTATATTACTGCTATTGTACATATATTTGGGAAATAACTATATTACTGCTATTGTATTTAACATATATTTGTGAAATAACTACTATATATGACTGATATATTGTATTTAACATATATTTGGAAAATTACTATGTTACTGCTATTGTATTTAACATATCTTTGGGAAATTACTATGTTACTGCTATTGTATTTAACATATATTTGGGAAATAACTGTATTACTGCTATTGTATTTAACATATATTTGGGAAATAACTATATTACTGCTATTGTATTTAACACATATATTATATTTAACATATATTTGCAATCAAGTTTCATGAATCGGACCTGCATTGCGAACGATTGGTAACCATCAAGCAGGACGGACTTGTTTGCATCGAATTTGGCTTTAGTAAGATACTACCTGTAATCTAACACCTTACGTAGATTTATAAATTTTAAAAATAACATCGGCATAACGTAGCTGTTTTTTATCTTTTTCACAGAATTCTTCCCTTCCCTTCACCAAACTCTTTTGCCTTGTTATAACTATTAAAAGAAAATAATAAAATTGATTTTCATTTTATCTTTGTATTCCTTGTACAGCTATGTTATTTTTAAAAAAGCTGTATTGATTTTAAAACAATTTTAATTTAAAAATAAGGAGAAATAAAATCATGTTGTCAATATATGAAAATAAACTGGTTTGATATGTTTATTTTCTCCTCTGCATGTAAACAATATTTTTGATTATGTGTTTTTATTAAAAGCTTAATATAATAAGTATATTTATACATTTAACTATATATTATTCAACTCTATAATGAATTTAAAAGACCCAAACAAATTAAATAAAATAAAACAGATACATTCTGACAGACAAAGCCCAGTATAAATTTAACGTTTCAAAAACAGAAGTGGATTTGAAAATTTTCCAGTTCGTCTCTTCAGTTCAAAACTTGAACTATCAATAATTAATACGAAACTTAAAGTTCTTGTTACTTAAGACACTTTGGTAGAGACAGTGAAAAGTCCGCCTGTTGAAGGCAGGTGATTGTTGGAATTTATTTAACAGTAATGTCATTGGTACCGAAGTTAAAATAGGGGTAAACGGACCGTAAAAGTTATTCTTCAATCGTTCAACAAAAGAATATTAGTCCTTAGATCAATATAATATTTATATTCGTACTGAAATACTATACGTGTACTCTTTTTTAATAAATACCTCCAGTTGGTTCTTTCGCAGGAGCGTAAGAAGTGAGGAGTTTTTCAAAGCCTTCATATAGGGATGTGAATAAATTATTGATGGGAAGCAAAGCATGTGATGAGAAGTTGTTCGACTTAATGTTGTAATTGTTGAAATTACGATGCGATTGGATTTTTTAAAATGATATTTGGGATTGAATTACGTGTTAAGGATGTAAATGCTAAGTGTGTTTTAGTCTTTATAACAAATATATAATATTTGTGATTAAAGAATGAGACCACATCGTCATAGGCCTTGCCTAACCTAATCAAGCTGTTCTCTTTATAAAAAATACATTATTTATAGTTAGGGCATTAACATTGTGGAGGTTTAAAGACGTAGTAATTCGTTTTATTAAACACTGTTTATTCCACTTTATGTAACGGTATAACCATACCGGTTTCAAGGTTTTCACCTCATCATCAGGAGAGCATAAACAAGACTGAATTCAGTTCGAACTGGTACCTATATACACACTTCTAACGGTAAACATTTGGGTTGGGGATTGTGGGTGGAAAAATTTATCTTATTTCATGCGTTTCCTTCTTTCAGAATATCATTTACTGAATCCAACCATACTTTCCTTGGTCTTCCTCTATCACGCCTTCTACTCAAATTTGCATTGTATATTTGTTTTATTAGTATTTTTCCATTCATTTATTCTCCATGTCCAAACCATTTCCGAATGATCTTCTTCATCTTACTCAATGCATCGTTCATATCCATCCCAAATCACTTCATTCCGTATTCTATCATACATTGTCTAAATCGATTCCTTTCAGTATTTTTTACGTACACGTTTGACTTTCATACATCAAAGTTGGTACTAAAATACTTGAGACTATCATATGACTTTATCCCGAAACGGGTGTTCAAAGCAACACCAAGAAGATGTCCAGTGGGAAGGTTTTAGTAAAAATGGGTTAAATTCCCGGGTTAAAAAAACCTTAAGGACAGTCTGCTTTCCAAGCGACACAATTTTTTTTTATTTATTAGTAATATTGTTAAGGTAGAAAAAGACGAATTCCCCAAAGGCCCCAGGACCAAGTAGCCTGAAAGATTTATGCCTCGACCCTAATGGATGGGGGGGAAAGATTATGACATCCATGGTGTATTTAGTAAGACACCTGTCTTCTAACTTAGGAGTGGCGTGTTGGTTTCCCATAGCTATTCATTTTGATAAAAAATATTCTAGTCTAGTTTTCCCTTTAGCCCTCTTTAGCATATTTATAGTTGGTTGATATAAATTGCAACATGGCAATAAACTCGCCAGATTTTATTGAATACAATGAGAATGCTGTAACAAAATAAAGACAAATGTAATTTAATATTTTATTACATCAATTTATCTTGTCTTTGAATAACTGTGCAGTTTAGGTACTACAATTTATCTTGTCTTTGAATAACTGTGCAGTTTAGGCACTACAATTTTCCTTCTTGGCATATGTAAATACGTCCTGACATACTCGAAGATAAATATGTCCTGGTAAAGGTGAGTACGTTCTCACATAGATAAATACGTCCTGGCAACGGTAAGTATGCCCTGACACATGGAAGTACGTTTTAATATAAGTAAATGCATCCTTGATGGGATTGATTAGTACGTCCTGATATTGGTATGTACGTCCTTACATAGTTAAATACGTCCTTGTATAGATGAGTACCTCCTGACATTCAATTTAATGTCCGAAACAACACATAAACAAATGCACATGTGACAAGTTAATACAAATACTTAAAACTATTGACAGAAAAACAAAATTTTATCTTAAACTAACATGTAGATACAAAAAGCAGTAGTAATAATAATAGTCATTCTTTAAAATCACGTATTGTTATATTAATGTGTTTATACACTAACTCAAAAACACATATTGCAGGTTTCCCAAAAATTGATTGTGAAAATAATTAATAAACTTGCTGCTCGGTATCCCACGACGGAGCTTTTCAGAGAGTATCAGGCCCTGAACATAGCCGATTTACATCTCAAATCCATTCTCTGGCACTATCATCGAGAGGACGGAAAGATGCTGACTCAGCAGACACACATGACACGCATGGCAACTAATGAAATGTTCACCATCCCTAGAGTTAAAACCTCTTTTGCCCAAAGGCAATATGGTTATTTGGCTCCCATTACATACAATGGCGTGCCGACTTCAATAAAGGTAAAGGTAGGAAAACCATTTAGACAGTCGATCGGAGCGTGGTTGTTATTGCGACAGCATTTTGAGTACTTGGGCTTTCAGGATGAATGACGAGTGGGAAAGATTTATGTGAGCTCGTGAGTGTGGGTTTCTTCTTGTTGTTTTAATTTTGGTTGTTTTTGTATTTGTGTTTCTGTGTATTTTTTGTTTTAATTTTTATTTTTATTCTTATAATTGTGTGCGGTATATTGTGAGATGAATGTTATTGGTCTTTCTGGAGTGATGATGTGTGAGGAGTTGAATTTCGCAAGATGTTTCCAGTTGTAGTTGAGTGTCACTGTTTGTCAGGTTTTGTTTTTGTGTAATCAAAAATCGGAAAGAAGTATCGATTTATTTTTTCATGCTAAATATCCTCAGTGAGATACAGACAAAAGCCTAGTTTACTGGGGATACGACAAATGAAAGGCAACAAACCCAGATCTATTCAAATTGTATGTTCAAATCAAATTACCTATTGTTATTTCGCAAACTGTGTATATTTCTTGTCATGTGTAATAATAAATAAATAAATAAAATTTTAACTCAACACATGTATGTATCTTAAAAAAATATTACCAAATTTTGCCAAGTACACTTAACATACGTAACTGTGGAATATATATTTTAAAGTGGTAAAGAACTAAGAATTGTTATTAGTGGAACAACGTTTACATAGAATAAGAATAATTGAATTTTTCGAGAATTTTAAGGATAAATCTTAAAATTTAACAAGCGCATGGGCTCTCTTGTAGCACGAGATGCAAGTTTAAGGAACGAAACATTTCACATATTTACACAGTGTTACTTAACTCCAGAGGCAAAGTATTGTATTTTTATGTTATTTATATTGATAAAGGAAAGCACAAAGTCAGTAACAATTTCTAAATATTATTGTGATATTAAAATCCGCAATTTATTACAGACTGAAATTCGCAAATTGGGGCAAGCATATTTTTTTCAATGGCATGCTACAAATTACGGTTATTATCGTGACCTTGTGCATGATTTAATGCGGAAGTGCGATCATTTTTCATCACACACTAAAATTACAGATAAGAGCAAAAAATTATTACCACATAGTTATTTAATAGATTATTCAGTATTATTTTAAATTTAATAACTCTTTAGGATAAATTTCAAACCATTTTATTTTTAAATTTAATAACTCTTTAGGACAAATTTCTAACCATTTTTTTAAATTTGATAACTCTTTAGGACAAATTTCTAACAATTTTTTTAAAATTTAATAACTCTTTAGGACAAATTTCAAACCATTTTTTTTAATTATTGTAATAACTCGTTAGGACAAATTTAAAACAATTTTTTTATTTAGTCACCCTAAATGTGTATTTTCCCCCAATGACCGAGGAATAAAAAAATGTTATGGAATTCAAATGACATTCGGTTCTCTTTGTGAATTAAAATGTTAGAAAACAGTGTGTTTATTTATTTATAAAAGAAGTTCCGAGCAATTGCTCAAAGCCTTGCTATGCACGCAGGCCTTACGTACAGTACCCGGCGGTATAAGTAATACACATCGGGCTTAATAAAGAGACTGTCGGCCATAATCGGCTAACTTTGTCTTTGTAGAGCGTGGTATCTGTCGCATGACAACAACTGGCGAATCGCGACGGAACACGTGTATAAATGACAGAGACGACGCTCTACAAAGCCAAAGTTAGCCGATTATGGCCGACAGTCTCTTTTTTAAGCCCGATGTGTATTACTTATCGCCGGGTACTGTACGTCTATATAATACATGTACGTACATATACACTCACGCTATGCACGCAGGCCTCACATAAGTGTATATAATACATATACGTGCATATACACTCACGCTAAGCACGCAGGCCTCACATACGTGTATATAATAATACTTATACGTACGAGGGTCATCCAGAAACTAAGGTTACAAGGGCTCCTGAGGCCAGGGGAATTTTTTTGTTTTAAAGTTGGCGCACCTGGCGTATAGGGGGGATTCTAACGGTCAGTTTGTTTAGTCCCACGTGTTTGTCGGCCATTTTGTTCAGTCACAGTAAATTCTTCCGATGGAGATCCAAGAAGTGGATTAGGTTGTTCAGAGAAGGCCGTACTGATACTCACAACGAGGCAAGGCAGTGACTTCTTACGAATTTGTGCAAAAAATTGAAGAACGAGTGCGAAATGACCGCCGTGTGACGCTTGACGACCTTCACGAAGAATTTCCTGACATTTTTCAAAGTCTCCTTGGTAATTTTGTGTCGGAAAAACTTGGTTACAAGAAGTTGTGTACGAGATGGGTGCCCAGAATGCTCCACCGGAGCATCGTTAAAATCGCGTTACCGCCGCGCGTGAGTTTTTGGACTTTTTTGCACAGGAGTGAGAAGCTTTTCTGGACTCTTTTGTGACGGGGGATGAGACGTGGGTGTGTCACTACACCCCAACAATTTTTCAACGATTAAGAGGCCGAGGAAGCTGTGAAGAAGTGGCTGAAAAAGCTGGCGGTGGAGGTCTATGACACTGACATACAAAAGCTGGTGCCCCGACTACAGAAATGTCTCGATCTCGACGGCGATTACGTTGAAAAATAGTTTAATATATTTGTAAGGTATTCTGTGAGTTTCCATTAAATACAAGCATTTTTCGATCCTACATAAATGTTGTAACCTTACTTTCTGGATGACCCTCGTACATATACATTTACGCTAAGCACGCAGGCCTCACATACGTGTATATAATACATATACACTCACGCTATGCACGCAGGCCTCACATACGTGTATATAATAACATACATACGAGTATACGTACACATACACTATTTCTGCTGATGGACTTTTCATCCAAACAGGAATACAGTGATGCCACAAAACACGCCCATTCAGGCCGGTCCACAGCTCGGCACTTCACATCCTCCCAATAAGACCGAGATTTCGAATCTTCTAATATTCGTAATAACACCGGTGGATCTTGTAAAATGGGCTGATTTTATAACTATTTTTTTAGAAATATAATCATGCATCAGAAGTACTTTTGACGATAAGTACGAGTACGAGTATCTACTGTGCCATTTTTATTGAAAATAAAATAATTCAAGTGTTACGTTGACTGTTTCGCTTAATCTGTCATCAAATTTTGATGAGTACACTCGAAAAAAATACGAGAGTTTCATTTGCAAATGATTACTTAAAAACCGTACTGTTTTACTAGGAAACCAACTATAAAACACGTGACGTGTGTTTGATTATACAATAGTATAATTAAAATTGACTAAGCATGTTTTGTAAACTAATTGTCATAGTGACTTAACGATAACGTCACACATAAATTCAAGGAAAACTTAATTTGGTTTCAACTATTATGATACCACGTCACATGATTAAGCAATGCATTAAGAAATGCAAAATCTGAAAACTCACCCTGTCGTATAGGTCATGACTGAGCATTGTGACTCCCATGATAACCTCTGAAGACTCCTGTATCCATCTATTCCTATAGTCCAGTTGCGTCTCTCACTTGGTCAGTCCAACGTATTGAGATTATTTTATCTTTCACGCCTCCAGTAACTACAAACCTCTCCAAACTATCTCCATGGCCACGAGCAATGTGACCAAAGAATTGGAGGACTCGTCGAAGGCATATTGTCGACAAAATTATTTAAAAATAACATAATATTTAAAAAATAATATGTACTAATTTGTAATGCACGTCCTAGTATTTATTAATATATTTTATTAAAGATTATTTCCTCACCTTGCTTTGGATGTTCATATACTTGATTTTCCAGATAGTGTTCTTTAAACGTCCTGAAATAGCTGCGGCCTTTTGTTATTGTTCAAGCACTTCGCCATAGAGATCATTGCATTATTGCACATTATGCTAGCACCCAAGTATTAAAATTTTGTTACTTGTTCAATTGGTATGTCGTTGATCGCCACACTGCATCATATGAGAATATACAAGACCTGTGTCCGCCCCATAATGGCATACAGCATAGAGTCTAGAGCCGACACTGTCAGAACCAAAAATCTCCTTCGAACCAGCGAAATGAAGGTACTCAGGAGTATCGCTGGCAAAACCCTTCGAGGTAGAGTACGAAACACATAAATCCGAAGGATGTGCGAAGTTGAAGATATTGTCAGATGGGGACGACAGAAAATTAGGTTCTGGAACGAACATGTATCCAGAATGGCGGAACCAAGAGCCGTAAGAATGGCCAGGAACAGTATCCCCCAAGCAAGCAGACCTCCAGGACGACCTCCCAAAAGATGGAAAGTCAGCTGGCAGTCGACGTCACAAGAGGGAAACAATGATGCAGGATCATAACAGGCCAACATACCTAAAAAATAAGAAGAAAAATTATTTATTATTTAAGTTATACAATCTATAAGCTTTGCGTGTCGACAATCTGTCGGTGATTCTGAGTTCTTCGAAAATGGAGGCGTTGAAAACTACATGATTGTTATTAAGTGAAGGTTTTTTTTGGTAGCTTCGATTGTTTACAACTTTGATAATGCGTTATATTTGCTACCTTGGAGTTTAAACCGCGTTTTTTGCGGCTCAAAGTGCCGAAGTTAATCATTCAATAAGCCATAAAGGTGGAAGATACGACATTTTCGAAATGTCAAATAAAAAACGCAGTTTTAATTCGAAAAACCTTATACCACAGATAAAAGTTGAAGTTAGGAATTGTGAATGCCATAAGACTAACATTTTTACATCACATTTATTCAAATAAAGATTTCTTCTACTTCGTCACCTGCTGAATGGTTGTCATGGTTCTCTGCTATATCTCGAACTTGGCGCATCATTCAAGATCCATAACGAGGATCCTGTCAACTTCTTTGTTTGATCCGTCCATCTTATAGGCTACCTTTCTTTCAATCGCCTTATCTCAACTGTCTCCATCATCATGAGTTTCACGGGGCTTACATAATTATTTCTTGCAATATGCCCAAATTACCTTAAGACTATTTGTAGTACTGCTTGTCGTTGAAAATCTTTCGGGAATCTTCGATTCTTGGATGATAAAGACGTTGGTACGGCTTATGGTCCATGAAAATGAAGCATCTGCCATGGGATACAGAGTAACAGTTTCCCAAGTTAAATAAAAATTCTCCCTTAATCTTTAGATTTAATCAACATATGATGATTCCCGTGACCAATTTGGAAGACAAGCCAAGGGGTTTAAATTTTGATTTCCGATGACACTTAAAAATACGTTATTTACAGTTTTACAGTGATTAAAAGTTAATCTTTAGGTTATTTACCACTAGGAGTACGGCAATATTACCAACACGCAATACAACGAACAGTAAACTACTTGCTTACTCCAGAGATTCTAAACTTGAAAAACCGACCAACGGAGACGATTAAATGTATTTTCTGCAGTTTATTTTGAGATGTACGAGTATGTGCGATACTAGGAATGAATTTACTATATTACATATTGTATATGTACACATTATGTTGCTGTCAAGGAACCTTTATTTGTTTGTTTGTATTGATCTGAGGTGGTATTTGTGGATTTGTTTATTTTTCTGCCATCTATTTATTTTTTGTTTTTTTTTTTCTTTCTTTTCTTCTTATTCAACATGTCCAAGGGTATGGACTGAAAAACATCTGGTGTCCCCGTGGCTGGGCTCGCCTTATATTGGTAGGGTGTATCTTGACCGGAGGGATGTTATTAGATGATCCCAGACCTTTTGATAGTTTCTGTCTTTAATGTATTATCTGCAATTTGTGTGTTCTTGAAATATATTTAAATATATTATCTACATACTATGTTGCTATGAATAAACCTATATTTATTTATTATAACAGTGCACCCTAATGTTGTCTCTCCACCACTCTCATCAATACGTTCAAATAAATATTTTAGTTGGTCTTGGTCTAACAGTTTGGATTTACGTTAAGCATTGGGTGTTCCAGGTTTGATTCCTGGTGGATTCACTTCCAGACTGATTTTACCCTGACGTCATTTGTCATCTTAATTTATATTTTTATGTAGCTTATAGTTGCTTATCATCAACTCTAATAGTACTTTTATATGAAACTATAAATAACGCAAAAAAACAACACCTTACGATAGGCTACAGCAGATTTATTACGCCAATCGTCTTGTAAGTTTGATCTCCTTGCAATCGATGTTTGATCTGCGTCATCAAAACTTGAAACGTTGTTGTATTCGATCTGTTAAGACTTTTTGCTTGCTGCAGTGCAACAGCTTATACACAATAAACCGGTATATTCGTTTCTCAATCACTGAATGGCTTACAATCATTCTGGATCACTTGGTATAGCCAATTTCAGATATTAAGCTAAATATTACGTAGCAAACTCACTATGTACTATTAAGTAACAAGCTCACTATGTACTATTAGGTACAATATACTATTGGTAGCGAGCTTACTATTTGTAAAAACTAAATGTTATGTAGTGAGCTCACTATGTACTATTAGTTAACAAGGTAAATACAATATTTTATTAGTAGTGAGCTTACTATTTGTAAAAACTAAATGTTATGTAGTGAGCTCACTATGGACTATTAGTTAACAAGGTTAATACAATATAATATTGGTAGCGAGCTTACTATTTGTAAAAAACTAAATGTTACGTAGCAAGCTCACTATTTACAATTGGTAACAATTTAAATACAATATATGTACTATTGGTAGCTAGCACGCTATTTGGTAAAAAGCTAAATGTATACTTCACGAAAGGAATTCAAATTTATCGGCAATGTAATACAATATGCTCTTGGTAGCGAACTGACTTTATAATAGAACTAACTGATGTTGCCGATATAATTGGAATGACATCCAATTATATCGGCAATATAACACTATTTTTAGCGAGCTCATTATTTGGTAAAAAGTTAAATTTATGCTACTGATAGCGAGCTCACTATTAACTATTGCTAACAAGCAAAATATGGACTTTTGTTATCAAGTTTACTATTTACGATTATGCGTTTCACGTGGTATAGCCAATTTCAGATATTTTGAGAAGTACCGTATAAGTTATTGAATTTACCGATATTTTGCAAAACATACGAACTTTATAGGTTGATATCCCCTGAATTAAATAATAAATTACGTTTTGTTTATCAATTCACGGTATAATAATGACGTTTTATTCGTAAAACATTTAATAAGCCTTTACGTTTTTTACAAGCGGGGCCGTTATTAGAGATTTTATATGATTTTTTTCCGCAAAAAAACTAATTATCTAAAAGTTGTACAAAACATCATGTGATGGGCAATATTTTGTTTTTAAAATGAATTGAAATCTTCTTTACGAGACTTAAGCGATTCATTTATAAAAAACTTCAATGTACGAGTATAATTAGCGGTTGTATTACCAAATCGACCATTAATAATAGTGTAAGTAATTATGTTTTCGGTATTGAGTAAAAAATGTACATTTGAACTTCATACAATGAAAATTTATTGATTAAAAGAATTTTTGGAAGTTTAAAACAAGACATTAATTATTTAATGATTCCAGTATAACAAATATAACAATTTCTTCTACGGCTAGAAGAGAGGAGGGAATATTGGGAAGAAAGACAATGAGCAGATTAGGAAACAAGCTTTTCATCTAAAGGGAAATAAAGGAGCATTTAACAAATATGGTTAGATAACAATATTTTGTAACTTTTTTTTTTTTAAATAAATAAAATACAAATTTTTCAATTTATATTCATCACTGTTTTGAACATTTGTAAAACAGTTGTGGATAAAAAATAAATGATTTATTTATTTTATACAAAAAAACTATACATTGGGTGTTAACATAAGTTGTGTCCGTTTTTTTCCAAATTAAAAATGAGCACCAAAAGTAAAACAAAATGGTAAAGGTTAGACGTCATTCGAAAGAAAATTTTCTGCTCTACAAGATATTGTGTTTGCTTTTACGTTATATATATTATTTTATTTGATTACAAGCCTTCAAAATGGAATGTCAAGTGAGTATTTTCGACACCTCATTCTGTTCGTGTTCAATCGAGGGAATAAAGCTGCCAAACCTGCTTCTGCTCGCGATATTTGCGAAGTGTACGGTGAAGTTGCTATGAATGAAAGGACAGCTCGTCGATGGTTTTAGCTTTAGCAGCTTTATTCTCTCGATTGAACGCGAACAGAAGGAGGTGTCGAAAATGCTCCCTTTCGTCTACTTGACATTCCATTTTGAAGGCTTGTAATCAAATAAAATAATATATGTAACGTAAAAGCAAACACAATATCTTGTAGAGCAGAAAATTTTCTTTCGAATGACGTATAACCTTTACCGTTTTACTTTTGGTGCTCATTATTTATTTGGAAAAAAACGGACAAAACTTATGTTAACACCTAATACATAACACTACAAAGTGAAACAAACGTCTTGGCTGAGATTCAAGAAACAACATATTAGTTAAAAATATAAAAAAAACCGACCTTCTCATGCTTCGGATATCTCTAAGAGTAACTAGTAATTCCAGAAATATTTAGTTTTTATTATCTCAAGTAGGTACAACGTTTTATTTCAGAACTTCAAGTTTTATGGTTCCAGTTGATAAGAGAGTAAACCATAGAGTTCATTTTATTGATAAAAATGACAAAATATACTCCCATAATATAAATACGAGTACATGTATGTGATTTTGTATGCGATTGTTTTATCACATCCTTGCATGGAAGTTCTTTAAAAACTAACACAACCACAGGAATCCTCTAATCGCAGCACTGGAGGGTTGCGAGATCTATGTTTCCGTTATAAGTACAGGCTCCCGAAACATCATCTATTGCCTGACTATAGTTCGGAAATTCTAGAATGAGTCCTGTGACAGCTCACAAATTTGCCCCAATACAACCTTATGTAATGTATTTACCTAAATAACTTGCTATTTATTAGAATTGAGGCTTATATTAAAGTTGATAAAATAATTAAAATTACTGAACATCGATACAAAGTTGTATTGGGGCTAATTTGTGAGCTGTCACAGGACTCATCCTAGAATTTCCGAACTATAGTCCACTTCCAGTATTAGCAGGGATGTCCAAGGTCAGAGTAAATATGATGGAATGTAAGTAGCCTGAATGAGTGGATATATATGTTATGTACGTGCTAAATAATTAGTGTTTTTTTTATATTTTTTATTAAACAAAGTAATATACTGTACAAATATTGGTCAAGGCTATACCTATGTTATATACAAATTTATAACTTAACTAATCTAATTTATATATTATAATTTATGAACTTATTTAATAAAATTTTCCTACGTGTCATTTTATTTTTATTTTTCATAATCTTAATATATGATTTCTTAGAAATAATAAACACCTACATACTGCTTATAACTAGATAACAATTCTTACAACTAATTATTTAGCAAGAACAAGTCCACTCGTTCAGGCTACTTGTATTTCATAACATTCACTCAGACCTTGGTCGTCTCAGCTAATACTGTAGGTGAACTAGTCAGGCAACAGATAACGCTTCGGGAGCCATTGCTTATAACGGAAGGGTAGGTCGGATTTACTCTCGTAAGCCCCCAGGGCAGCGACTCAGGAATTGCTGTGATTCTGTTGACTTTTATAGAACTTTACGGTCCAAGCGAGGATGTGGTGTTGTAGGGTTTCTTCTTGCTGTTAGGTGTGAAGTCGGGAATAATTAGTGTTAAAATAATTAGTTGTAAGAATTATTATCTAGTTATAACTAGTTTGTAGGTGTTAACTATTTCTAAAAAAATACTATATATATAAGATTAGTTCTTAAAATATAAATTTGTATATAGTTATAACATTTGATAAATATTTGTGTTATACATAACTTTATTAAATAAAATAAAAAATGTGATTATTTATGAATCCATTTCGTGGATGTAAGACCGACAGCTTAGAACAAGCATTAATCCTAGTGAGACGGCTAATGTAAACTAAAACGTATGTGAATATTTAAAAAGAATAAAAAAAATTAAAAAAACATTGTTATTTTCCCTTTCCCAGTGGGGTTGGGTTTACAGTCTACTTGTGAAATTATAACACTTAAAATAGACTTGATTATCCGGGTTTGGATTAACCGGGACTTTTTTTACTGCACCGGTTAACCCCAACCTGGTTAAACGACTCCAGATTATCGCGAGTCTACTGTATCTCGATACCAACTCTTCTGTTAACTCAACTCTGGCCAACTCTTCTGTGTCCACTCAAAACTTCTCAGTAAACAATGGTTCACCAACTTCCTCCAAAACCAAAATATAACAAAAATTAAAACATATATTTTACATTATTTTAACGTGAATCCGTCGACTGGTTCCAGAAACAGACGTATATATTGTTGGGTTTCCGCCAAATATTAGTTAATAACATTTTTGTGTTTCTGAGATATTTCAATTAGAAATTCATGCCAATTTATAATAAATCACTAAAGTCCAAAATGTTCCTGCCTTCACAAGTAGGAGAGCTTTTGAACATAATAACTAACACGATGTTTTAATAATTATGTCATTTAATTTCTGCCGGGCTTGACGCTTCTTTTGAAAGAAACTCAAAAACCGCACAATATTAAATTATTAACATTTCACAATATAACGAAAAAACACGTCTTCTATCGGCTCTATTTGACATTCTATCAGTAAAAGAGGTATCAAATTTTGACTGAAACATCACCTGACCATGCGGTGGGAATTGCTGTCATTGTATTTGTCTAAACACACTCTAACTTCCTAACATTCATTTTCAGTCTACGTAAGTACGATCATATAACTTCATACCAGAAGGCATTGACCTAGTTGAATGTTACAAATAAACGCAAAATTCACATACTGTCTTTATTGTATAATATAATTAACTGTCCCGCCACCCCCTCTTATCTCGCTGAAAATTTTCAGCGTCTTTCCAATCATGGATTAGCGCTACGCTCAAATAGAGATTGTTTATTGGCCTTTCCAGTTCGCCGCTCTTCTTTCTTTACGTCTTCATTTACTGTCCATGCAGTGAGACTCTGGAATCAGTTACAAACCAATCTAAGACTCGCTCCGTTCTTGGCATACTTTAAGAAGCGACTGAAAAAACTCTTAATTTCTAGTCAGTAAAATAACGTGTTTCATTCCTGATTTTTCTTTTCCTTTCCTCTCCACCATCCCTTCCTTTCCTTTTGATTGATGATATCTCCCTTTATATGAAAAATAATGTTCGGGTGATTGTCCGTCTTTGTGGGGTTCGTGGGTATGTGCTCACGTATATGTTTATGGATTTCGTGGGGATAGATAGTCATTTAAATGATTTATGCGACCACGTAACTTGCTTCATTTACTTTTGTCTGGTTGTTTGGAAGAGATTGCCGCCTGGCAATAAGCCCGCCAGATTGTATTTGCAATAAAAGTGTTAAATAAATATATAAATAATTTGGTTTCCAAAACAGTTTAAAATATAGGCTTTAAAAATAATTTAATACAAATTTATCATAAACATAGGTCATAGCTATTTTTTTTTAATCTTTTTTCTGAAAAGCAAAATACATTTCAAAAGTGAAGTTTAATATTTAACAGTAATAAAGTTATTGTTATTTGTTTTATCAAGCACTGTTTGTTCCACAAACAGTGTTTGATAAAACAAATAACAATGTCTTTAAACCTCCACAATGTTAATGCCTTAACTATAAATAATATGTAATGAAATTACTCATGATAATTTCAAACATATACAATTGGTGACACAAAAATAACGCAAACAATACAATTAAAATCACCTCAAGTCATTATATACAGAATGTGACATATTGTGTGAGGAAGTTGGAGAGGAGGGAGAGGAAAAAGGAAGATAATGGATAGATATTTTTCCTTATATATTTTAAATCAGTCAAAGAATCGCACTTTGAAACTGAGGTCTAAGAGAAAATATCAAATCGTTAACTTAAAACCAATTGTAATTTATTTTTATCAAACACTGTTTATTCCACTTTTTTGTAACGGTATAACCCTACCGGTTTCGAGGCTTTCACCTCATCTTCAGGGGAGCACAAACAAGACTAAATTCTGTTCGAACTGGTACCGATATACACGCTTCAACGGTTTGGTGCTGAGGGGTGAGGGGGACATGGGACGATTTCGGCCAAGAGCAGAGAGATTTTTGGGATATAACTGTTTACCAGATGTTCGGATCGATGTACTGACTTAGAAATTTCTAGGGCATCTAATCTGTCCAATTTATTTCCGTTACCTGTGATATTTAAGAATTTGGCATCGTCGATAGAAAAAGCATGGTTTTCACGGTGACAATGATTAACCATTTCAGAATAAATTAGAGGATTTGTTAAAGCGGATTTGTGTTCTCGAAATATCTTTTCAACAGATCTTCCTGTTTTACCTATATAGAAATTATCATAGTCAGCACAAAAAAGTTTATACACACCACTGCTGCTAAGTATTCCATTTTTGCCTTTCCCATTAAATACGAGTTTCAGCAGATTAAAATTAGTGTAAAAAGGTGGCTTTACATATCAAAACCAATTGTTTAATTTGATCACTAAGTTTGGTTAAAAAGATAAATACATATATAAATAAGAGCACTGGATTCTTACATTTACTTTTATTATCCTGGAATGAACTCTGTTTAATGGTAAAATGACGTTTAAACTTAATCATGTTTCTGTGATAGCCGCACATAATGGCAAATTAAAACGCGGGCAACCGTCATGAATGCACTCATGCTTTGATTTAATGTTTGTTAATGGAATTGCGTATTTGGTCATAAAATTACTCAGCCAATCTCTATGACCTCGATGCATTGTTCGTATTCTTATTTGTCGTCAAATTTCTACTCACTCTGTATAGCTTTTCCATAACAATTGAATTTAAAATTCTATAAAAAACGGTCATAGAGCATTCTACAAGTAGCAATAATTTTAACAAGCTACAATATCTATGATACTTATCGTAACATGCTCGGTATTTATTATTATTAGTTAGTTAAATATATGCTATCATTAGCGAGCTTACTATTTATAAAAAGTTAAATGTTGCATAGTAAGCTCACTATGTACTATTTTAGGTAGCAAACTTATTGCAATATGGTATGCTATTGGTACTCAGCTTACTATTGGTAAAAAGCTAATAATTACGTAGCAAGCTCACTATGTACTATTAGGTAACAAGCTAAATACAATATACTATTGGTACCAAGCTAACTATTTGTATAAAGCTAAATGTTATGTAGGAAGCTTACTGTGGTAACAAGTATTAGGTAACAAACTAAATACAATGTACTATTGGTAGCGAGCGTACTACTTGTAAAAAGCTAAATGTTGCGTAGCAAGCTCACTATGTACTATAAGTTAACAAGCTAAATACAACACAATATTGGTAGCGAGCTTACTATTTGTAAAAAACTAAATGTTACGTAGCAACCTCACTATGTACTATTAGGTAACAAGCTAAATACAATATACTATTGGTACCAAGCTAACTATTTGTAAAAAGCTTAATGTTATATAGCAAGCTTACTGTGTACTATTAGATAACAAGCTAAATACAATATACTATTGGTAGCGAGCTTACTATTTGTAAAAAGCTAAATGTTGCGTAGCAAGCTCACTATGTACTATAAGTTAACAAGCTACATACAACACAATATTGGTAGCGAGCTTACTATTTGTAAAAAACTAAATGTTACGTAGCAACCTCACTATGTACTATTAGGTAACAAGCTAAATACAATATACTATTGGTACCAAGCTAACTATTTGTAAAAAGCTTAATGTTATATAGCAAGCTTACTGTGTACTATTAGATAACAAGCTAAATACAATATACTATTGGTAGCGAGCTTACTATTTGTAAAAAGCTAAATGTTGCGTAGCAAGCTCACTATGTACTATAAGTTAACAAGCTACATACAACACAATATTGGTAGCGAGCTTACTATTTGTAAAAAACTAAATGTTGCGTAGCAAGCTCACTATGTACTATAAGTTAACAAGCTTAATACAATACACAATTGGTAGCAAGCTTACTATTTGTAAAAAGCTAAATGTTGCGTAGCAAGCTCACTATGTACTATAAGTTAACAAGCTACATACAACACAATATTGGTAGCGAGCTTACTATTTGTAAAAAACTAAATGTTGCGTAGCAAGCTCACTATGTACTATAAGTTAACAAGCTTAATACAACACACAATTGGTAGCAAGCTTACTATTTGTAAAAAGCTAAATGTTACGTAGCAAGCTCACTATGTACTATAAGTTAACAAGCTTAATACAACACACAATTGGTAGCAAGCTTACTATTTGTAAAAAGCTAAATGTTATGTAGCAACCTCACAAGCTGAATCTAATACACTATTGGTAGCGAGCTCGCTATTTGGTAAAAAGCTAAATGTATATACTATATACTACACGGAACGAATTCAACTATGTCGACAATATAATACAATATATTGTTGGGACAAACTCTAGGGGACGCCCACGCCGAGAGTACCTGGAGGACCTGTTGGTGGACGTGCGCTGCTCAACATATACAGACTTAAAAAGAGCCGCACAGGACAGGGGGGAATGGAGGAGAAGAGTTCAAATTGCTGCAAACCAGTCTTAGGACTGCAACCACGGAAGAAGGATTGTTGGTAGCGAGCCGACTTTATAACGGAGCTGGTGTTGCCGACATAATTGGAATGAAATCCAATTATATCGGCTCGCTATTTACTATTGCTAACAAGCTAAATATGGACTTTTGTTATCAAATTTACTATTTACCCTTATGCATTTAGAGTATTGACCTCACCTATCATAACTATTCGTATGCATTCAATCAATGTCGCACCTGATGGTTTGCACTATATGCTTTGTTATCTGTTTGGGAGAAAACCTGCAGAAGGTAAGCCCTAATACCATCAGAATCGTCTCTTTCTGGGCTGATGGAATATATAATAGATCTGGTGTTACCGACATTATTGGAATGGAATCCAATTATTTCGGCAATATTAAACAACATAATATTAGTAGTGAGATGAATGTATAATATATCTGGTGTTACCGACATAATAGGAATGGAATCAAATTATGTCGGCAATATCATACAATATACTATTGGTAGTGACATGATTATACAATATATCTAGTGTTACCGACATTATTGGAATTGAATTCAATTATGTCAGCAATATCCTACAATATTGGTAAAGAGCTCTCTTTTTACTGTTGATACAAGCTAACTATTTACTTTTATTATCAAACTTACTATTTACTATTACAGAAGACTGTATATAATCCCGGATGGTAGGAGAAAAGACTAGCCTGGATAAAAAACTGAGATGATCACCGTAAAAAAAATATCTCAGCTACCGGCGCATTCGACTTTTTCCTACTTCGAGTTTTATGACCATCGACAACCCCTTTGAAGGTTTTCCGGAATATCGATTCTTGGAGAGCTAAAACTGAAAGCTTACGGTTATGGATACATCCATTAGAGTGCCTGCCGGTGAGACACCATCTACCATGGGCCTTATTGAGGTTTCTTAATCGCATACGCATCCACGTGGGCGGCTAGAGTATTGGCCTCACCCACCATCACTAAGCATATGCATTCAATCAATGTCGCACCTGTGTTGCCTTTTGTACTTCGCGTGTTCGGCAGAAGACCTGCAGAAGGGGTGTCTCAATGCCATCGCAGTTTCCTTTCAGTCTTTTCCACGTCCACGTTTCCCTCCCATACTTCAAAGTATAATATAAACATATAAAAAAATGAACGATGAATTCACTCAAAAGGCAGTTGTTATTTATAAAAGTTTTAAGTTTGAACTGTTATACATTGTAAATTTAAGTAAATATTTTGTATTATTTTATATCAAATATATAAATCCTATGTGTAATTAAAAAAAAAAAATTGGAGTGTTCAGAGCAGATTTTTTATCAGTGGATTAAAGCTGAGTGAAAAGTTGTACCGCGAAACTTTTGCAAAATTTCATCGCCAATTCCCCTTAACCTTTTTGTTTCTATATTGTTTGTTTCTTGTTTTATCGAAAATATCAATTTTCTCGGTTTAGATGAAAAAATTTCCCTTTGAACTTTTTTCGTCCATTATTTTGGAGCGATTGAAAATCTTGAGAAAAATTACTTGACACGAATCGGAAACTTATTATTCTTGTGATAGAATATTTTGTGGATTTTTTTTATTAATCCTTTTCAAAGTGAGGCAGTTTCTCGTTTTATTTTTCTTATTAGTTTTCATATATTTCAACAACGTTGATTGCTTGTTATGCACGATGAAGTTCTACGAGTTCTAAGCTTAATGAATGTTTAACTTTCACCTGGTGGCTTCGAGTTGGATTCCTAATGATGTCCATAAAAAAGTTAGAAAGGGTCCTATTAGGTAAGAGTTTGCCTGGTTACAAAAGTTGCTAGCTATATGTATGCAAGTTTTGTTGGTTCTTCATGTGTGGTAGTATTGTCAACGCTTGCTATAGCTAACTGTGAGTCCAATTGATTCTTAGCCCGAAGGCTGTATTAATGGTGCTAAAGTCAACAATGTCTGAATCGTCAATGTGGTTATGTTGAGGTGTACATAAAAATTAATTCATGAACTTGGGAATGTTCTATGTGTACATGTTTGATTTTACTTGCTTATCCTCTTAAATTGTATTGATTTATTTAACACGTTTATTGCAAATACAATATCAATATCATCCAACCAACCAGACAAAAGTAAATGAATAAAGTTACATTTTCGCAAAAAACATTCAAATGACTATCCATGAACACATTCGTGAACATACACCCACAAAGACGGACAATCACCCGAACATTCCTTTTCATATAAAGTGAGATATCATCAATCAAAGGCAGGGATGGTGGAGAAGAAATAAAAAAATCATGAATGCGACACGTTATATAATATATTGACTAGAAATTAAGAGTTTTTTTCAGTCGCTTTTTAAAGCATGCCAAGGACAGAGCGACTCAAACATTGGTTTGTAACTGATTCCAGAGTCTCACTGCATGAACAGTAAAGGATGACTAATTTATTATTGATTATTAAAAAATGTTTGTTTTGTTTTAATTTATACGTTGTTGTTGGCGGCCGTATTTGAACAGTTAGCATTAATGGTTAGCAAGCGGGTAACCAAGGTTTCGATTATTGGCAAATTCACTTCCAGACAGGTTTTACTCTTAGGCAATTTTCCTCTGAATTTACGTTTTTCTGTAGCTTATATGCAAGCTAACAAGATGGCACTTTTGTAAGCTATATTGATGTCCCTGAAACTCTCTTATTTTATATTGAGTCAATTAGGGAGCGCTCTTGAGGTAGTTGTAATGATCGCAAAACATCACTTTACCGAATTATCTACAATAAAAAAAATGTTTTTGATTCACGCAGTTTCCGTGGCAGAATAAAAAGATGGGTTCGTATGCTACTCAAACTATCCTTTTATTGCAAAATATTTTCAAAATGAGACATTTGGTGCAATATTTTGTCTGTCATTAAATAGAAAACTTTTCTTTAATAGATTTTACATACATACATACCTAACACGCCATTTCCCAATTGAGAGGAATAGACGGGATAGAGCGTCAAATATTCGTATCACAAACACAGCCATACATTCTGTTTCAAAATTCCATTATCGTTGAACATGCCTTAAGTGAAACCCTTTTTAATAAAATCTTGGTTCCAACAGAAATCAAACCCGAATTCCTCAGATTGGACAACAGACGTGTTAGCAACTGCGACACGTAAATCGTTCACATATATATCTTACAATATGAACATAAAAATAAAGTTTTAAAAACCTTTTAAAAAACAACTCAATACTTTAGACTTGAAAGATTAATAATTAAAATTCGAAGCATGTACGAGTACTTAAGACCTCTGAGATATTAATAAACTGTGTAAACAATAGATTCGTTTACATATGTGGATCGCTGGGTCCTCGTCAATAGCTGAGAACAGTCTATCAGGCTAACCTTGGCTTAGTTAACCCTCAGGGCGGGCGTTTCAAGATGTTCAATAAACGCGAAGTCCGAAGAGTTCACTTCTAGCTTACAAAAAAATCATAATATATACCTTTGAACAAATTATTGAATTTCGTTGTATTATTTTTTTAGATAATTTGGTTTATCTCTCGATAGAAAATAAGGGGGTTCGAGAGATATCAATGTTGTTAAATAGAGTGCCATCTACTTATCTAACATATAAATAGAGTGCCATCTACTTATCTAACATATAAATAGAGTGCCATCTACTTATCTAACATATAAACTACAGTTGCTTAGCCGTGCGGAACGTCGCCGATTCGAAATCCGCGGTGTGTTACTACCCTTAAATGACATAGATATTTTTTTCCTAATATTCGAGGGTAAAAGGATACCTATGACTTCAGTCATATGTATTATTTCAAAAAAGAGAAAAATATAGCATGGCGGTGTGCTCCGCTCGTCTCATTTCGGTGTGCCATCGAATCCAGTAAACCGGTGAGTTTACTGAAGTGCAACGGATAACTCACTCAAAGGAAAAAGAAACAAAAAAAATTCTACGACACAGATTCGCTTTCCAATTGAATTGAAGTCGGAATGGTGAGAAGATTTTTGATTACTAGGCCCAGGAATAACGACGACGATATTAACTATAGAAAAGACTTTTGACTACTAGGCCCAGGAATAACGACGACGATATTAACTACAGAAAATACTTTTGAATACTAGGCCCAGGAATAACGACGACGATATTAACTACAGAAAAGACTTTTGACTACTAGGCCCAGGAGTAACGACGACGATATTAACTATAGAAAAGGCTTTTGACTACTAGGCCCAGGAATAACGACGACGATATTAACTATAGAAAAGACTTTTGACTACTAGGCCCAGGAATAACGATGATGATATTAACTACAGCTGTAAAGTGGCCTAAGAGTAAAACCAGCCCTGAACTGAATCCTTGAATTATTATTATGTATTATATATTACACTTTTGCTGTACGCAGTACAATCTCGTGGATTTGGATGTATGAAGCTTTGTGTGTTATTGGGTTCAACCTGCATATTTAAGCTTTGTGTGTTATTGGGTTCAACTTGCATATTTAAGCTTTGTGTGTTATTGGGTTCAACCTGCATATTTAAGTTTTGTGTGTTATTGGGTTCAACCTGCATATTTAAGCTTTGTGTGTTATTGGGTTCAACCTGCATATTTAAGCTTTGTGTGTTATTGGGTTCAACCTGCATATTTAAGCTTTGTGTTATTGGGTTCAACCTGCATATTTAAGCTTTGTGTTATTGGGTTCAACCTGCATATTTAAGCTTTGTGTGTTATTGGGTTCAACCTGCATATTTAAGCTTTGTGATATTGGGTTCAACCTGCATATTTAAGCTTGGTGTGTTATTGGGTTCAACCTGCATATTTAAGGTTTATAAAATAAATAAATCACTAGGGATTGCATATCATCATCAAAATTAGAGCTTTGTACTATTTATTATATTGTGTAGTTCTGACGTTTCCACTATATAAATATTTATAGTATATTGTATAATACACTTAACTGTCCAGCCACCCCCTCTTATCTCATCGAAAAATTTCGGCGTCTTTCCTATCATGAATTTTCGCTACGCTCTTACACACACAGGTATTATTCATTAGACTTGCCAGTTCACTGCTCTTTCTTTTTTACATCATCCTTTACTGTCCATGCAGTGAGACTATGAAACTAGTTGCAAACCAATGTTAGACTCGCTCTATCTTTGGCATGCTTTACGAAGCGACTGAAAAAACTCTTAATGTCTAGTCACTAAAATAACGT
The DNA here is from genome assembly GCA_949825065.1 of Odontocerum albicorne. Taxonomy (NCBI): domain Eukaryota; kingdom Metazoa; phylum Arthropoda; class Insecta; order Trichoptera; family Odontoceridae; genus Odontocerum; species Odontocerum albicorne. The sequence goes on from OX463851.1 coordinate 34,467,593, forward strand.
GTTTCATTCCTGAATTTTATTTCCTTTTCACCATCCCTTCATTTTCCTTTCATTGGTAATATCTCACTTTTACTTTAATATGTACGTATCTAAAAATTTCATAAATATGAATAAACTTTCAAATATATTCTTTATAGCTAAGGCATTAACATTGTGGAGGTTTAAAGAAATTGTAATTTGTTTTATCAAACACTGTTTATTCCACTTTTTGTAACGGTATAACCCTACCGGTTTCAAGGTTTTCACCTCATCATCAGATGAGCACAAACAAGACTTAGTTTACATAAATACCTTTACATTAAGTGGAATAAACAGTTCTGTCCGAACTGCATCTCGGTGCCAGTTTGAACAGAATTCAGTCGTTACAATTCGTTACAAAAAGTGGAATAAACAGTGCTTGATAAAACAAATTACAACTTTCAAATATTTTGTGAGACCATGTAACTTGCTTTATTTACTTTTGTCTGGTTGGTTGGTTTGAGATTTCCACCGGGCAATTAGCGCACTAGATTGCATTTGCAATGAAGTGTTAAAGAAATAAGTGTAATCATTCTAATGAAAAAAATTGATTATTTATTTTAGTACAAGGCGGCTCTACTCCTGAAGCCCATCCAGTTAAGCTTAAAGCGAGACTGTCAGGGCCGCCTTCCACAACACGATACACAATGCCTAACCGTAATATAATGCGAGTACAATCAAGACGAGTCCACTGACCGAACTATTAATAGAGCCACATGTATTGGGTCTGGTCTATTTACTAATTCACTAATTTATTCCCATATCTGAATTTATTATCCACACTCCCTCTTTCCTTTCCTTAAAATTGTCATAGTTTTGAGTAATTAATCAAATTTAATGTTCTTAGATACAAAAATACACCACGTCGTTTCCTGTCGGAGTAGGCAAAACAAAACAGAGCACATGACTTTCCTATCTCGACATACACATTTCGCCTCTTTCACATCCATACACATTCTCATACAGCTCCTATAATTTCTCTGACTTCTTACATTTCATTATTTCAAATATAACTAATTTGATCCAACCATACTTTCTTTGGTTTTCCTCTACCACGCTTACCATTCACATTTGCAATTCATATGAAATAGATAATCCTCCTTATAGAACAAAATAAAAATAGTTGATTAATCTTTCATTTGATTAATTTTAGGACTAATATTATATATTTAGTTTATAATTTATTTTTATCTAACACTGTTTATTCCACTTTTTTGTAACGGTATAACCCTACCGGTGTCAAGGCTTTCACCTCATCAATCCGAACATCAGGTGAACAGTTATATCCCAAAAATCTCTCCGCTCTTGGCCGAAATCGTCCCATGCCTCCCTCAGCCCCCAACCGTTGAAGCGTGTATATCGGTACCAGTTCGAACAGCATTTAGTATTGTTTGTGCTCCCCTGAAGATGAGGTGAAAGCCTTGAAACCGGTAGGGTTATACCGTTACAAAAAAGTGGAATAAACAGTGTTTGATAAAAAGAAATTACAATGTCTTTAAACCTCCACAACGTTAATGCCTTAACTATAAACAACATATATTTAGTTTGATAGTTAAGTCCTTGATTAAGTGAACTGTATACGTTAACGTGAACTGTAGATGCTAATAGTCAAACAATCTATGTTTGAGCGTAGCACAAATCCATTATCGGAAATTCGCTGAAAATTTTCGACGAGATAAGAGGGGGCAGCTAAATATATTACACATTAAGGGTAGTATATGAATTTTGCGTATATTTCTCACGTTCTTACAGTTGAGCTCCTTTTAGTATGAAGTGATGTAATTGTACTTTCTCATGTTAAAAAACAAATATTTAGAGAGCCATTTTGAAGAAGCTCTTCCAACCAACTAAAAAGGTTTTAAATAAGCCTTAAATGAAAATCTAACACGAACCGTTTTTATGATTTTGGTACCAACAAGAATTGAGTACGCAACTAGAAAACGGTCTTACCAACTGAGCCACGTACTCCTACTGGAGGTAATATTAAAAAAAGAACATGTCCACCAAATCAGAACGGTGGGAAATCGCAAAAGGCTGATTGCATTAAAAGTAAATATATGACATAATAATTCATTGTAAAAATATCTTAAATCTTTAAAATCGCTTAACGTGACTTGATTTGTTGTTTAAAATCGAATCATAATAATTAAAATAGTTATTCTAGTTTAAAATATGGACATGATCCTTTTTGAGTGAACAATCATACTTTAATCTTTTTTGATTGAACAGGTTTGGGACATGATGTTTTTTGTTCGATTTCAAAAATATTATACAGGTGCTGCAAAAAATAATTTAAAAAAAAATTGGGAAGAGTAATTTATTTTTATTTTAATCAAATAACATAAGTAAAGTGTTACAAAATAATAAGAAATATTACTATAAAACTATAAATACTCGTATATGTAGGCAGATAAAGCTGTATAATGACATTACACTGCACGTACGATTTAAAACTGACATTTGCTGGTGAACTGGTATGAAGCTAGACACAATCGGAGAGCAATGGTTGGTCAATTCGGACATGATCTTTTTTGATTGGTTTGAAGCCTGGACAAGATTCTTTTTGAAAAAATACTGTTTTTTTATTATGATTTTAAAATGATTTATGTGCTTTTTTCATTATAATGAAAATGCTAAACGACTCCGTACCATCGATAAGAAAAAATCTCCTTTATCAACATTCTTTTGTATCCGGTGGACATAATGCGTTTTTAATGTTACCTCCTCATATGTCCATAATATACTCGTATGTCACATTCGTCACCAGTGCCACAAAACCATTAATTTACTTGTTTCTTTTCTCTCATTGTCCGTATTTCGGTACCATACAGGAAAATTGGATTAATGTACATTTGTTATCGTGCTAACATGTCCATAATATTAAGTAGCAGTATTGTGTTTCAAAAATAAATTAATGTTTAACTAAGAACGTTAACTAACTGCCTATTTCTGGTTTCTTCAGACTCGATCTGCCGTTTTCAGGAGTAGAGCGCACTTTTGCGTGACTCGCATAGAATTGACTGAAATGTAATTGATTGTCATATTTCGTTCGTTACAATTATTTTGAACAAGTTTATTCATAAGGTTTCTTGCATGTTTCTTTGTCAAAATTTGCTGTTGTTAAATTTAACGGCTGTCACGTTCAAATTGTCATTCAAGTAACGAAAATAACTACCTCAGAACACCAAATAAGGTCTAGTGAGACATGTAATTGATGTATACATACGTCAATTGTCTGTCTAGGGTATGCAGGAGAGAAGAGCGCCAGACTTTTCTATCTCGAACCACATCCTTTGCATCTTCCACATTCATAAACCTTCTCATACAACACCTACGATTTATCTGACATTTTACTTCTTCTTTTAAAATATCATACACTAAATCCAACCATACTTCTTGGTCTTCCTCTACCACGTTTTCCACTTACAACTAAACAGCTAATATTAACCGTTTATCTTATGTACAGAAGAATAATGTGATATTATAAAAAAGAGAAAAAACTAATTTATAGTATTATATATAACACTTTTGGCGGGTTTATTGTCGTGCAGCAATATCTTTCTACTTACCAGAAAGATGTTAGTAAGTCCTCAAGTGAAAACCATACGTAAACCCTTTAAAACAAATGTTTAAAACCCACGACCATTGGGATGGAAGACTGATACCATACCAACTAGGTCACGGAGGTCATTAGAAAGATATTATTGAGGCTTAGACAAGACAAATAAATAAATTAATTAATTACACTTTTTTTTTTAATGTTGACCAAAGTGAAACGAACTCGCAACTCCTGGCTGAACGCAAAAGTCTTGTCAATTTTTTTTACCTTCAACATATCCGAATTGTAAATTAGACATATTGACGAGCGAGGCATGGAGACAATATTATCATCGGCCACAACAATTGAGCCTTCGCGTTAAGAAACCCTGGAGCAGTTATGAAATTCGCGATTTCTCGTTGCACGTGTTTGTAACACTACTGCACGTGAAGAGAACAATATCCGCAGGCGTAATTGGCGTATACGAGGTTTGTTACCAAAGTGGTAAATTTTTGGTTTCCATTATATATCAAATCGAAATTCAAGCATCATTTCAAGAAGGTTACGGGAGTCGTTATAATAAAAAGTGATTTTCCTGTCACAGTAGGTAGATAGGAGAGAACGCCAGACATCGCTCTCACGTTCTTCACCTCTTCTAAAGGGTCTTTCTAATTGAGCAGTTTTCTTCATTCTTGGATAAAACACAGATGGCGTCGCGAACTTGCCTGGGTCTTGTGACATTTGAGAAGTGTAATGTATGACAATTATAAAAAATGGAGTCGTATACAATACAACAATGCGTTCAAATTGTTGAATTATTTTATGTATTGTAATCTCCGGAAACGGTCATATTAATTGGCCACCAAGATCATGTGATCTGACACCGTTGGACTATTTTCTCTGGGGTTAGGTGAAAAGCCAGGTCTATAAGAATGACCCCCAATCAATTCCTGAGCTGAAGGACGAAATTATTCGCGTTATTGGTGAGTTAGAACCGTAATTATGCCAAAATGTCATCGAAAATTTTGACAAAAGAGTGGCCATCTGTGGGGCTGCAAGAGGTGGAAATTTGGCAGATATTGTTTTTTGTATGCAACGCGAACGATTTCTCTGACTTGATGTTTCCTTCTTTCAAAATTTCCTTCACTTGATCCAACCATGCTTTCCTTGATCTTCCCCTTCTACGCCTTGCTCTCGCATTTACACTATATGTGTATATTGGTTTTGTTAAGCTTCGTTGATTCATTCATTCAATTCCTTTAAACCATATCAGAATACTCATCTTCATCTTACTCGCCTTAAGTTCACATGTATCCCTTTACTAAAAAAATAATTAAATAAAACAGCCTAATGAAAGGCTCTACCTAAATAGTAGAATTCTCCCACTTTCTCTTATTTTTGATTACTTACCCATTTGTCACATAACTTTTCCTTCCACACTTTCTATCACTATCCCTTTAGATATCGTAACATTCATTCTAAGATCTTTCTCTTCGCATATTTTATACAATTTACTTATCAGACTGTAATTTTTCATCATTCATCGCTGACACTATTTAGCGATAGCACTGATTAAAGTTACAATCATTATTAACTCCGCTGTCTTAAAACAGGCAAAGAGCCTAAGTGAGACAACCAATGAACGAACATACTGTTGAAAAATCTTATTTAGAGTAGAATTAAATGTTGTAAAAAACATAATAATCTCGTTAATTGTCTAATTTACGAGTATTACACTTTAGGCGGGTTAATTGACATGTAGTCATCTATTCCTACCAACCAGAAATGTAAAAATCAGACCGACACACTTTAAAAAACAATGCTACCAAAGGGAATCGAACCCATTATCCTCTATGTTACTTATAATAATATACCATTAAGAAATAAAAAATCTTTTGATACATTTGAAACCACGATATTTGGACTTTAATATACAAGAAAGATTCAATCCACAAAACCATTCATGAGGATTGTTTGGAATTTTGAATAAATAAACAATGTATATGCAAAAATATTTATTCATTTCAATATACTTTACATGATTCAGTCTCACAAAAAAGCAATGAATATACTACCTTGATCAAAAAGTTTTAGGACTTTATTCATAAAATCGAAAATACAAGTTTATTCATCAAAATCGATATGGTCCCCTTCAAAGTACTCCCCATCGACTGCAACGTACTTACGCCAGCGCTTGATCCAATCCTCGAAACACCGCTGATACTCAATTTTCGGTATGTCCATCAGAGCCGTCTTCGATTTTTTTCATGACATCCTCTCGGGTGGTGTAATGCGTTCCGCAAAGCGGTTTTTAGTCGGTTGAACAGGAAAAAGTCGCAGGGAGCCAGATCAGATGAATTCGAAGGCTGCTGGATAGTAATCGTGTTGTTTTTCGTCAAAAACTCATAGAAATCATGTCTTTCACGATTTCAACGCGGACTTTTTTTTTTTATGAAATTGAGGTCTTTCGGCATCAGTTTTGCAGCGACACGTCTGAGGCCCAAATCACTAACCAAAATGTCTTGAGCGGATCCATAAGCGATGTTCAAGTCCTCTGCCAGCTCTCTGATGATCAATTTGCGGTTTTCGGCCAACATTTCTTTGATTTTATCGATGTTTTCATCGGTTTTTGACTGCCACTGCGTTCGTAATCCTCGACCGACTCACGACCACTTCTGAAGCGTTCTTGCCACCAAAAAACACTTCTCCAACATTTCCAAGGTCTGCGGACCGTTAAATCCATTTTGCACACAAAATTTAATGCAAACTCGTTGATGCACAGTGGATGCCATTTTCAAACTTGTAAAAAATCGAAAACACGCACAAAGGTAGATGTACTCAGTACAGCGCAACTTTTACAAATGTCAAGCTATGACGCTGAAATTTGGAGGGAAGTGTCAATGATAGATGTGGTAACCTAACAAAAAATTCAACGGGTGACCGACAGCGCCACACAGTGGCCGGTCCTAAAACTTTTTGATCAAGGTAGTATATCTTTTCATTTTGCCTTCGATTCATCTAAAAATATTAAAACATAAAGAAAATCCAAAAAATATATTTTAATGCGTTATATCGGTTTACCATTTCATCGCCCAAGAGCATTCAAATAATTTATAATAAGCAGGTACTAAGCACTAGGATAACAATAAATTGATAAAAAATGTCCTTCAAGTAAAAGAAGTGTAGCAACCGCTGAGAAACAAACAATGTTTTCTAGTTTGGCATAAATATACAGAAACAATTATTTTACAAATAATAATATCGATTAATTAGTTAACGCTGTTACGGGGACCAAATAAATCCCTATTCAACGCGTTCTACTCTAGAAGATCAAAATCTTCTTTATTTTTTATGACTGCGACGTTAAGCAGTGACAAAAAAGGTCCTTCTCCAGTGGCAACATACCTGAGTGTGAAAAAGATAGTAGTGACGACATACTAAAGGCCCGATGTCACGGAAGAAAGAAAATGACTTGCAGCGCAGTAAATATATTTCTGAAGTAGCTTAAGGTCTGGAGTTCAAACAGCTTAGCATAGAAAATTTCAAATGCAGCCAAACTATTATTTGACGCCTTTAGACCGGAGTAGCCAATTGGTACCGATGTAAGGCTGAATGGAGATCGCTTCGGAAATTATTAAATTATCATCTCAGAACCACAGAATGTATTATGCAGATTGATCTAGATGGCCGGAAAAATTACAACAGGATGAAGGGACAATATTGAAGCTAAAAAAAATGTCATTAAAGCTCACATAGCCAGAAAGAAATTAGGTAATTCAAAACACACCGACCCAGAAACCGAAGTCAAGTGCTGAATTGTATCATAATAAAACGAGAAGCGTATTCTGCGATGATAATCTAAACTTGAAACTTCGACAACGGTTAGTCAAATGCTACGTTTAGTCAGTGTTATTGCATGGAGTAGAATCATCGACCCTCAAAGTTGGTAGTATGAACCGACTGGAAGCATTCGAAATGTGGATGCACCGGAGAATGCTACGGTTACCTTGGACGGATATGGTCAGCAACACAAGGGTTCTTCAAAGAGCCATAGTTGATAGATAGTTGCTGACTAATATTAAAATCCGAAAGGTGTCATATTTGGGTAATTTATTTAGAGGAGAAAAATACAAATTACTACACCTGATCATCCAAAGCAAAATAGAGGGTCGAAGAGGTGTTGGCACGAGGCAAATCTCCTGGCTCCGCAATATGCGTGATTCGACTGGCATAAGAGGCGTTGGAGATCTTTTTCGGGCTGCCGGGGAAAAAGATGTCTGCTCTCACGTGATATTCAACGTTGGGGGGACCTGACATGACACTGGGAAGAAGAAGAAAACACACCGACATGTTTAAATACAAAATCAAACATTTAATAGATTTACAGATCAAGAAATACCTGTAAATAAATCAAAAAAATATTTAGTATTTGTATTTTAATATGCCGGTCTCTCCGTGATTGCAGTCCTAAGACTGGTTTGCAGCAATTTCAACTCTTCTCCTCCATTCCCCCCTGTCCTGTGCGGCTCTTTTTAAATCTGTATATGTTGAGCAGCGCACGTCCACCAACAGGTCCTCCAGGTACTCTCGGCGTGGGCGTCCCCTAAAGTTTGTCCCCTCGGTCATACCCTCCATTATGGCATGCAAGAGGCCCTCTTGTCGTATTATATGACCGATCCATCTTGCACGCCTTTCGGACAGGATCCTGAGCAGGTGCCTTCCTCCTTCGATTCGTTGGAGAACCTCTTCATTTGTGATGCGGTCTCTCCAGGAAATTCCTAATAGTGTTCTATAGGACCACATCTCAAAAGCCTCTAGTCTTTGTCTATCTTTTTCAGATAGGCACCATGTCTCGCAGCCGTACATCAAGATACTCCATACATAGGTCTTGATGAGGAGTGTTCTCAGTTTTAGGTCTATTTTATTTGATTCTATTATTTTCGACCTTTTATTAAATGCAAGTCTAGCCTGATGTATACGGCTGTCGACCTCGCTCTTGGACCGACCGTCCCATGTTATTTTGCTCCCGAGGTAGACGATATGCCGGTATGCTTCACTTATTCCAACCATATTTTCCTTGGTCCTTCTTTATCAATCGTTTCACTCAACTTTGTACTGTATATTTCTTTTTTTAGTCTTCATTCATATGTTCTACATGTACAAAACCACATCAGATTGATCTTCATCATCTTACTCAATACATTAGTCTTTAGTTCACATCCGTCCCTTATCTCGATTCGTCAATTTTCTCTGTAATTATTTGTCAAACCGTCAGTATTATAAAATAAAATTCTCATAATGTTGACAGCCACTGTATTTACAAGAGAATACTGACATTTGAGAATATGTTCTCCCAATAGCATTACATAGATGAGGAGGGATACTGTCAGAATGTTGACATTTTAGTGAAGTGTCTTCAATACACGGACTATTCATACCGTCTTCGAGTACGGTGACCATTATTTTTAAACAAATTTAATATTATTATAAAATAATTAAATCTTTTCATATTTTTTCCAGCTTCATTTCATAATCAAAGACCACGGCGTTGTCTTTATAAAAAAAAACGTAAGAAATCTCTTGATTACTTGTATGCCATCAGCCTGTCTTCATTCCGAAAGACAAAAAATCCATTCTTAAAAGTCACCCACTTCAAAAGTCAGGTCAAGGTAACCTGGTTTATTCGTTCCATCTATCTAGTGAAATCTACAAAGTTGGAGATTCCTTAACCTTTCCTTCCCTGTGTTGGGTATCTTCTACACGTTGATTCTAATAACCATCAATATCTCTATAAATATAATAAATACAAGGTTTAGATTTTAGGTATTCCTCCATAATATATTTACGCATTGATTTAAAAAATAATATTAATAATAATCAGAATTTATCGACTACATCGAGGTGTTTTGTAAAGATCGAAAACAAATTCGCATTTAAACGCGGCGAGTGCCTCGTCTTGACGATAGGTGAATATTATGCGGGAAGCGCGACACTATATTCGCATCTCACTCTTGCATACTAGACTGAATTGCGAGGAGCTGAATTTTCTCAACGTCGCAAGCAAAGGCGTATGCGCCGGGGTATGCGACTGACGTTCCGCGCCACTAGTTGCCTCTAGGCTTGCAAATAGGTTAGACGTACGCCCGTTCCGTGAGCGTTTTTTAATGTTTTCAGGTGGTTTTTTAATGTGTTCAGCAAATAAATCTCAATTATTATAATTTTTAACTTCAATTATAATAAATTAAGGGGATTATCTATGAATGTTCTTATTTTTCCAATTAAAAATCGCTAATTTTTTATTGCGTACTCACTACCCAACACCGTAACACGCGTATTATTTTTATCACCGTAAGGGAAGGGTTAAGGAGAACGATGCACTGTGCGAGTACGGGGAATTACATGACCGTGGTCATCTGTTGCCAGCAATAGTGTAGCTTTTGACCTACTACCAGGCGACAAAACAACCTCCAACGCGTGGTAATATGCTGCTACTGTGTCCGAAGACTTACCCGTCATCCTCCTCGTCTTAGGGCATCTGTTATAAAAACTAAGAAGTCTTATATCTAGGGCCTTGGGAACGTTATATTTTGATATTTTCTGGTTCGAGTATAGACCTTTATGTTTTAGTGCCCCATTGACTTTATTTATTTTCGTTACACGCTGTTGGATATTCCTCATAAATCTTCCATCATCTGAGAAAACACTCCTTAAATAGTCAAATTCGTCAACTTGCTGCAATATTTCATTACTCACTACAATATCGCATTTACTTATTCTTTCACACGTTTCTATCACCGTGCATTCATATTTAAGTACATATGTGTACATACCATCACGCCAATTTCCTTTCGAGGTAGGCAGAGAGGACAGAGCACTATACTTCCCTAACTCGACACACATACTTAGCGTCTTCAACATCGCATAAAATTTCTACGATTTCTCTGACTTTTTACGTTTCCTTCTTTCAGAATATCATTCACTAGATCTAACCTAGCTATCCTTGGTCTTCCTCAAGCACGCCTTCCTCTCACATCTGCACTGTATATTTGTTTTATTAGTCTTTCTCCATTCATTCGTTATACATGCCTAAACCATCTCAACGTATTCTTCTTCATCTTACTTAACACATCAGTCATAAGTTCACATTCATCCCGTATCACTTCATCTTCACCCGTGTTATATCACTCCAAATAATCTTCTCAATACATGCATCTATACAGCATTTATTCGTCTCTCCTCAGTCTTTTTCCACGTTTCATTCCCATACATCAAAGTTTGCATCAAAATACATCATCATCTTAGCAGATGTTGATATTGTACGGTACGAGTAATATTTTAAGTCCAGTATAATAAATAATTCATTGTTATTTTGTTTTCGATGTGTTCCCAAATCATGTTCACTCGAGCGTGTGTAAATATTTGTTGTCATGGCGGAACGCTCAAACATGAGCTCTCTGCAATCGGATAGATGATGATCTCACTTAGTTCTAAACAACAGCTTCCGGCTTCTCGATGTATGCAGTTGATTCAAGACTTCTTATTTTCCTTCAGGTGATTTGTTTTTTGTTAAAAGTAACCTATTATTAGACACTGTATTTGAGTACCACTGTTGTTTTGTGGGTTCTCGGGAATTAACTACCCACGAGAACATATGCTGCAAAGGGTATCTTTAAATATGTAAAGACCACATTTAAACTCTTCAATATTTAGTCTAAAGATTAAGTGTCGGCTGTTTAGCACCAACATTTTGCCTGTTTTACTGTAAGTCTACGAATCTTTGCATGTTACCAAGGCCCAAGAGAGAGGTCTTCTCAGTTTTGACAATCAATTCAATTCACTCTTCTCTTAAACATCCACAAGGGAGCGTGGGGAGGCCACCAGTCTTCTCCATTCAGAGCGTTTTTGGGCGGTATTGGTAATCTCCCTCCAAGACATTCCTAATGCTCTGGCTTCCTTGTCATAGGAATGGTACACCAGCACTCTCCTCGGCCAACTGTCATCGGGCATTCTCAGAACATGTCCCAGCCAGGACCATCGCCTCTCCTGAATTACAGAGACGACAGACCCCTGCCGGGTACGCCGGAGTATAGCGTCGTTTGTTATGTGGTCATACCACCTGATTCGTTTGTTATGTGGTCATACCACCTGATGTGGTCATACCAACTCGCCAGGTTAAAAAAAATATGAAGGAGGCAAAAGTTACTCGTATGTGCTTGGATAGAAAAGTTTGAGATCTATTATCTCTGCCGATCTCGCAGGAGACATGGTGGGATGATATGTATCTATGTACCTGTTATTATTTTACATTAGTACGTCCACGCAAGAGCCGTGAGAATGGCCAGGGACAGTATTCTCCAAGCAAGCAGACCTCCAGGACGACCTCCCAAAAGATGGAAAGACAGCTGGCAGTCGACGTCGCAACAGGCAAACAATGATGCAGGACCATAACAGGCCAACAGGCCTAAAATAAGATGAAGAGGAAGAAGACGTCATAAACTGTTTATTTTTATGATACTTATAAAAAACTATATTTTTATCATAGTTATAATTCTATAGTTATTTATATTAAAATACAAATACACTGACTTACTTCCTCCAATATTACTTGATGGCTCTATCATACTATAACATAAAACTGTTAAAAACCTAGGAGTGCTAATAGATAACACTCTCTCATGGCGAGATCAAATAAATGAGGTAAACCGAAGGATCTTCATCAGCCTTCATTCCCTTAAAGTGTTGCAAAGATTCCTACCAACTAAAACCAAAATTTTACTCGTACAGTCACTGCTCTTTCCGATTCTGGACTATGCGGACGTATGTTACTTGGATGTTACAGAGGAACAGCTGGACAAATTACAGCGTCTTCAAAATGTGTGTCTAAGATTTATTTTCAACCTACGAAAGTACGATCATATAACTTCATACCAGAAGGCATTGAACTGGTTGAATGTTAGAAATAGACGCCAAATTCACATACTGTCTCTATTGTATAATATCCTTAACTGTCCCGCCGCACCCTCTTATCTCGCCGAAAATTTTCAGCGTCTTTCCAATCATGGATTAGCGCTACGCTCAAACAGAGATTGTTTATTGGCCTTTCCAGTTCATCGCTCTTCTTTCTTTACGTCGTCCTTTACTGTCCATGCAGTGAGACTCTGGAATCAGTTACAAACCAAAATAAGACTCGCTCCGTCCTTGGCATGCTTTAAGAAGCGACTGAAAAAACTCTTAATTTCTAGTCAGTAAAATAACGTGTTTCATTCCTGATTTTTCTTTTCCTTTCCTCTCCACCATCCTTTCCTTTCCTTTTGATTGATGATATCTCACTTTATATGAAAAATAATGTTCGGGTGATTGTCCGTCTTTGTGGGATTCGTGGGCATGTTCTCGCGTATATGTTTATGGATTTCGTGGGGATGGATAGTCATTTGAATGATTTATGCGACCACGTAATTTGCTTCATTTACTTTTGTCTGGTTGGTTGGAAGAGATTGCCATCTGGCAATAAGCCCGCCAGATTGTATTGCAATAGAAGTGTTAAATAAATAAATAAATAGTTCTTTTTATTTTGATGTGAGTCTTTTAGTTCTGAAATTGCCCATAATTATGACGTACAAAATTCGCGTGATGAAAATTTGAAAAATGAGGATAAAAAATTGACGAAAACTCAAATAAAAAATACTACAGACCAATGAACTTCAAAGGATTACGCGAACGTTCTAGGGCCGTCTTCCTTGTGTCAAACATTTTTTTTTTTTTTTCCAACAAACTTAAACATGTGTAAATTGTTCATCACGCCATTTCCTTGCTGGGGTAAGCTAATATAAAGGATCTTTTAAATTGAGCGGTTTTTTAATTCTTGGATAAAACACAGATGGCGTCGTGAACTTGCCTGGGTATTGTGACATTTGAGAAGTGTAATGTATGATATTTATAAAAATGGAGTCGTATACAATACAACAACGCGTTTAAATTGAGAATTATTTTATGTATTGTAATCTCCGAAAACGGTGATGTTAATTGACCACCAAGATCATGTGATCTGACATCGTTGGAATATTTTCTCTGGGGTTACGTGAAAAGCCAGGTCTATAAGAATGATTCCCAATCTATTCCTGAGCTAAAGGACGAAATTATTCGCGTTATTGGTGAGTTAGAACCGCAATTATGCCTAATTGTCATCAAAAATTTTAACAAAAGAGTGGACGTCTGTGGAACTGCAAGAGGTGAACATTTGACGGATATTGTTTTTTTTGTGTTTAAATATTATACATTATACTTCTATGATCAATAAAAAGTTTTTGAAATCAAAGCAAATTGTGTGTTTTATTCAAGAATAAAAAAAAAAGAAATAAAAAAAACCACTCAATTTGCAAGACCCTTTATTACAACCAACTGATAAGCCACTCTTTGTAAATTCAAGAAGAATAATGCTTGCAAGTGATGGATTTGATACGAGTATTATCATATTATGAGATCAAAAGGCCAGGAAACTGTTAAGTTGCAATTATGATTGGTTATTTTGTCGGCAGTAGTAGTTTCATTGTAAGCAAGCGGACGTCCCAGGTTCTATTTCTCGCGGATTCAATTTTAGACTAGCTTTACTCTAGCCTTTATGCTAGATAACCAGATGGTGTTTTTGTTAGCAACATTGGTGTCAACCTCCCTTATCTGCTAAACTTATTAGGAAGCGCTCTGGAATTGATTGAAATGATACTATTTAAAAAATTGTAGACTTAAAAAATGATATCTGGGCAGGTTAATATATTGTAAGTTCAGATAATATAAGTGAGCAAAGGATCCTTGAATGGATCTTGGTAGTAAATAGACTCGATGGTCTGACGATATTCAACCGGAAACTGGTACGAATTGAAAGCAGAACGCTGGAAAGGATGCTATTGAGGATTTAGGAACTTGTGTTTCGCATAGAAGGATGAGGTTGTTTGAATAAAAGTCGTCGAGATCGAGATAAGCAAAGAGAGAAAGTTTATTGTAAGCGTCTGTATTTATAATGTATAGAACGGCGCAGGACATGTCGCTGTCTCGCTTCGCGGGACACATGGTTATTGTTGCACGTTCTATATACATTTCATACTACGGCCTGCAGGAGAGGCAAGAGATATATCGGTGTCTCGCTCTCGCTGTTCGCTACTAGTGAGTTCAATGACCGCGCGGGCGACCTTCGCCCAGTGCTGTCTCGCATTCCTTACTGTGCGAGTTCAATGACCGAGCGGCCAAGGATCGCCTCAGTGGGTTCAGTGACCGCACGCACGGTCGCTACAAGGCCATGGAGGCAGGGCGCTGTTCAACACTGGGTCAATGACGACTAATGAAGATGTCTAACGTCAAAAGTGTATTGGATTTAAAATAAAATTTAAAACTTAGCATATCGTATTACGACACCCTCCATGGCCTAGTATGGACTCCAAAATATTTCGATACTCATAAAAGAACCGAAATATTCAGGAGTTACTGACAACAAATAATTCAAAACTCTTTCTTGCAACTTGTAGATTTTGGGTACGATTTCCGTTGGTGCTCGATTTATTTAAACCTTCAGTCTGGTTTTCACTTGAGGCTTTCTTAAAAATATTTCCTGTTGGTTGGAAGAGATTGTCATTTGGCAAGGATCCACTAGATTGTACTATTTATTTTTTTATTTAGAAATTCCTTGTTACCGTCCAGAATAATGTTGAAAGACTTGTAAGTGGAAAATCACTGACGTATTTTTAATTTTTTATGACTCCATCGGATATTGAACCTGTGACCTCTAGGGTATTGACAAGAGTTTATTTCGAATACATTCATAAATTCTTCATAAAAAAAATATTCTCAGAGCTAAATGCAGCTTCCTAGAAAGAAAAATACCGTGAGATCGGACCCCATTTGACGTATTTCTTACATTCATTAAAAAAAATGTTTCGTCTTGTTCATTTAGGTGTAATATATACATAGTTAGCTATTAAACCAAAAAATCTAATTATATATGATGAGAAATATAGGGTAGAGATAAAAAAAATCAAATTCTATAGATTGATTAATGGGGAAATCGGAAAAAAAGCATAGTTAAAAAAACTAGATCCTGAAGGGAAATTAAATTATTCATGTTTGAAGTTTCCTTACTGTGGTGATGAAACTAGTCGATTGTTGTTGTTAAGTAAAATCTTTGTTGAGAAAACAAATACATTGGAAGACATCCATCTACATTGTAAAACCTTCAAGCGTGATCTCAATAATAATATTGGTCGTTTATCAACAAAGAAAATCCAACCATCAACATTTTTTAAATATTTTATGAAAATTTTCATTTAATCACAATTTGGTAAAAAAAAATCAGGCGTGAAAAATATCTCATTTATTTTGTTAGCTAAAATTTGTCTTAATCAATGTTTTCAAAATCCGCTTGATTTTTCTTTTCGAGTGGTATCTTTCAACATATTCAAATTGACGAGTCAAACATTTTAAACAACGTAGCTCGGAGACAATATTTTCTACGGACCCGTTAACCGAATTGGTGTGCACGAATATTGTCACTAACGAACTTTTCTACCACATTGGAACCCTTTTTTGTGTCTTTTTTTGGTTGCCGCCAGGTATTCAAGCATCTAACAAACTTCACCACAAATATTGCCTGTTATAATCGTTCTTTTGTCTCCTCAAAATAACTCCAAATAGAATCAGGGTTGGATCTTTTTTGCGTAATTATTTTAAATGGACGTATATATGCAAATGAGGACCAACCCCAATTTTATCTGTTCTAAGATACGTGCAAGTCTTGTTTATGCTTCCCTGGCAATGAGGGGAACATCTTGAAACCGGTAGGGTTATACCATTATGTTTAGTGGCATTAACAGTGTTTTACTAAACAAATTACAATGTTTTCAGATATTTGAAGAAACACAATATTGCTTTCAGTGGCATCATTTTTTTGCTTCCAGGGTATATCATGCATTGCCAGTAGAATTAAAGTAATTTGCTCAAACAAACACTGAAGTAATGACTCCTTTCACAGGGCTTTGTTGAATCTAAGAGAATGGTGTTGCACATTAAGAAATAGTAATGTGGATATTATATTATCCATAAGTTGTTGCATTGGTTTCTCAGTAAAAACCTGTCCAAACGAATTGTTGGTTGTATGCAAGATATGAATAGATTCCGATAGGAATCCACTTTAATAAAATCCGTATAAATTAAAACACGTGTAAAATGGGCAAGGAAACCCTTGACCATGTTTTGTTTGAGTGTCATTTGTGCGTTGCATTTAATTTTAGATCAATTACAAATGTTCTCTGTTTGTTAAACCAGTTCCACCTACTCTTACTTAATTCTCCATCAAATTATAGTCCCATATCTGAATTAATCATCCAAAACTCCTGAAATATTTAATACTACAGTAGTTTCTCACATATTCTTGGACTACCTGTGTTCCTTTTGATTATTATTGGCGCAAATCCTCTTTTTATAGAATGGAATGCCTAACTATCTTAACTACGATAATAATAATAATACATCACATATCTTTGTAATTTGTTTTATCAAATACTGTTTATTCCACTTTTTGTGGAATAAACAGTGTTTGATGAAACACAAAAAGTGGAATAAACAGTGTTTGATAAAACAAATTACTCTCTCTCTCTCTCCCTGCCTCCATCCCAACTCATTGTCTGCGAAGACTGTTGGGGTCAGCTCTCCTCGTCCTCAGGTTGTATGCTCTTCTGTCCCGGACTACGTTCCCCAGGCCGTGTCTCTGCATCAGGTTATCTCTTTGCACCACCCATGAATTCTTTGGTCTTCCTCTGGTTGTTATTCGAGGAAGATCCATAGAGATTGCCTGGTTCACAATGTGATCGGGTGCTCTGCGTCCAACGTGCCCATACCATCTCAATCGCCTCTCCTCCATCTTGCTGTTGATGTCTGTAACACCCAGGATTCCACGAATGCGTGAGCTTCCTATTTTGTCTCTTAGGGACACACCTGCTGACCATCTTAGCATGCGCATTTCAGCAGTTTCTAGTTGCCTAGAGTAAGAGGTATACATCGTCCAGCATTCGGAGCCATAGAGGAGTGCGGGTCTGACAATCGTTTGGTATACTTTTCCTTTTTGATAAAACAAATTACTTTGTCTTTAAACCTCCACATTGTAATGCCTTAACTATATAATAATATATACATTTTTTATTGATTTTGTGTTGCTATTATTGTTCTTTTTATTTCTATTTTTTTTAACTAAAAATGTTTACACCCTTCTGTCTCAATCTATCAATCTTCTGGTTATATGCTTATCGATATTTAAGAATAAATTTTATTTAAAAAGGAGCGTTAATTATGTCAAAAAATATTATTCCTCCTTAACTGCTAACATATATACTTTCCACCCTAATCCCTATATTCCTAAAGATTTATATTTTATTTTTAATTTCAGTTACTTTTGTTCAAATATTGATTTGAAACATCATGTTAAAGACAGGACCATGGATATTAATAATAATTACGAAAAAAAAACTGCAAAAAAGCAATAAATCCGTCATACGTATCATATTTGTATGTAAGCGTCAAATAAATAAATTAACTGACATGACATTTTTGCAAATATAATAAATATTATTATGGTATATTTTTCCGATATTAATAAAAAGGTGTTTGTGGCATGGATCATTTTTACACAAATACGTCCATTATGTATGCGACATTCGGCACAAGGCGCACAGTTAGCGCAACGACGGCTAGCCTCGATACAAAACTAGGCTAATTTTGATGCAGTGGAGGTTCCATTCAAGTGTGAGTTGGGACATTTAAGACTTTCTTTATATTTTGTTATTGCACTCGTAAACGGCTCGAATTATGTACTCGTAGTAATTTACTTCACTACCCAATAACTTTACCATTACCATGTATTCCCACGGGTCGAAGTATGTAGTACAGTATCCAGCGGTAAGTAATACACATCGGGCTTAAGAAAGAGACTGTCGGCCATAATCAGCTAACTTCGACTTTGTAGAGCGTTCCGGCTCGTCCTATATTGGTGGGTGTATCTCGGCCGGGAAGATGTTATGAGATGAACCCAGACCTTTTGATAGTGTGGCGACCGTATGCGCGGTCACTGAACCCACGATACGACCTTTGCCCACCTTAACAATGCGAGACAAACAATGCCAAAGTCCACGCGATCGGTCATTCAACTCACTACCAGTGAAGACCGCATTCCATGAGGAAAGGAGAGGGCAACACATATTTCGCGCTGTCTCTCAAAACAAAAGGATACCTACGCGCGACAATAAACATATTGTAAGCGCAAAGACGAGACAGCGATATATCTCGTGTGCGTTCCCGCACACGTTCAAAAAACATTATAAATACCGACGTTTGTCAATAAAATTCCTCTTTACATAGTCCGATTTCGACAAGTTTTTATTTATCAACAATCATCCTCATCATCTCTCCTTTAAGGAACAGGCGTTCCTAAAATAGCTTCTCTCTTTAATGTGTTTCCTGCCATTTATCTTGAGATATACGAGAATATATGTTTTTTTGGCATGTATTTAAATATATATACACTAAGTTTAGTTATTTATTTACAAGCGAAAATACAATTTGGCCGTAAATTTCCAATCCATATATCGATTCCTCTTTCACGCCTTTCATTACCATTTGCAC
Source organism: Odontocerum albicorne (assembly GCA_949825065.1). Taxonomy (NCBI): domain Eukaryota; kingdom Metazoa; phylum Arthropoda; class Insecta; order Trichoptera; family Odontoceridae; genus Odontocerum; species Odontocerum albicorne. The sequence continues at coordinate 34,486,806 of OX463851.1, forward strand.
TTCATATTTGTTTTGTTTGTCATTATTCATTAATTCGTTCTACATGTTCAAACCTTTTAAGGGTGAGACTCTTCTTTATGTTACTAAACACACCAGTTTAAAATTCACATTCATCCCTAATTCCTTCAATCCTTATTATGTCATACACTATCTTCCCGTGTATTTTTCTCAATGCTCGCATTTTTACAACATTATTGTGACTCTTTTTCAACGTCCAAGTTTCACTCCAATACAACAAATTCGGTACTAAAATATTGTAGTGAACTATCTTCAAAGCAGACTTTGACTCTGTATGATTCGAGTATATATCTCCAAATGTCCACTTAAAAGGACAAGTATGTTATGTAGGATAAATGTTAGTTGTTCAAAATGGTTGGTTGTTCATAAGCTTGTGGTTTCCAAATGTCAGGATGATCGGCTCCTATTAAAAAAAACTATGTAAGTTTTAAGTGAAGATTGTGAAATATTTTGTTATATAAGCTTGGTAAGTAATGTATTGAATACAGTTTGACAATACTTTTGTAAAGCGAAACATTCTTCTTTTTGTCGTGCCCCATCAGGTGCCCCCGACGTTGACAATCACTCTGGCAAAGACTTCTTTATCTTGCGCAACCCGGAACAGGTCCTCCACACGCCCATCCCCGTCCAGTCTCTTATATTCCGCAGCCAAGATGTTTGCCGTCTACCAGGCTGCCCCTCGATAACTATAATTTAAATTGGTGTGTAAAAATGTTTACATTTAAGTGTCAAATCATTCTGTAAAAATTGTTAGGTTTTGTTTGAATTTTTCCCGATTTTTCTTTCGCGGACATCATCCGTGTTTTTATACAAGTATTTTTCCCCTTCACTTCAAATAATTAAGAATTGACTGTAGATATAAACATTTTTTTAAACTTTTCAAATGTATTGAACAATGATTAGCTTACCTTCTGACCGTGTCTCTGACCTCTTCCCCTCGAATGACTTCAAATCAGAAGATCTCAAAATCAATCTCTAAAAGTCTGATCTTCCAACAACAGCTTAAAACTACAGAGTTGGGATTTAATCGCTCTTAGCAATTTTGTCCCACCAAAGCTGGATTAAAATTATAATTTCAGTGGCGTAGCAAGCGTCTGGCACGTCATGAAAAGTTATATGACAGATGGACCTCTTGGGATCTCAGCCTGTTGACAGGCACAAGAAAATAAATTATTTTCAGAGGTAGTTGGTATTGAATTTAACGACGAGTAAGTATATCAAAAAGTTCACAGACTTTTCTGGCAGATTTTTTTTTATTTTACATCAATATTTTTTCCCGTTTAGCTTATAAGTTCCCATTTAAACCTCATTGAACGCAGCTCAATAAAGCAACGCGGTTATACTCTTTGACCTAATCAGTAAGACGTTTGTCTTAAAACAAGGGGGGCAGGTTCGATTCCCGTTTGAAACCAGATTTTTTTTAAAAGGATTCCAGTTTTGTTTTCACTAAAGGCCTCTTTAACATATTTCTGGTTGGTAAAAACATCCCACGACAACGGAAATATTATACAATGCAATATAACACGGATATTATACAATGCAATATAACACGGATATTATACAATGCAATATAACACGGATATTATACAATGCAATATAACACAGATATTATACAATGCAATATAACACGGATATTATACAATGCAATATAACACGGATATTATACAATGCAATATAACACGGATATTATACAATGCAATATAACACGGATATTATACAATGCAATATAACACGGATATTATACAATGCAATATAACACGGATATATACAATGCAATAACACGGATATTATACAATGCAATATAACACGGATAATCAATGTATATAACAAGTTGACATATAACATATTCTCATACTCTCCATACACGAGTATATCGTCTACTTTGGTTTAAATATGTGTATATGAATTTTGGATTTCTGTTTATTCTCCAGACTTTTCTATGGTATTGTAGCATGAACACCCACTTAGGTGCTACCACAATGATTTTTTTTTAAATGTAATGTTATCATCATGGTCTTATGATTTGTTATGTTATCATAGGAAAGTATTATCTACCATCAAAGGGAAAACTTTGGGCATAAAATGCGAGGAGAAAAATATGAAATGTATTTATATTGCAGGGAAAATTTCTGGGCAGAAAAAAATATAGGAAGAATACGAATCTTCTTATTGAAGAACTTACGGGAATGATTTCATATTTATCCAGAGCTGCTACCTCAATGGTCAGATAAGCCATGATGATTGCCAACCTCCGAAGAGGAGAGGAACTTTAAAGACGAAGAATTTATTTCTTGTACCTTCATTGTATCAGAATTTGTCATGCGGACTTATTGAAAAGTGTATTAAAAAAACAACTGTATAATCAGAAAAAGGTTGATAAATCTTTTATGGTGTTCATGTTGTTAAAAGTACGCTTACAGCACTTATCTTAATGAACACCCTTTTTCTTAAATCATCATCTAATTAATTCTTAAACTTTTGAATATGTAAATCCATTGAAAGCTATATGAGCTGATAAGCAAATAATGACTTCTTCCTACGTGAAACTTGTAATTGGCAGCATGTGTTCGTATAACCTTTCTCA